>WNWK01059423.1:0-5000 GCA_009830355.1 Cherax destructor | reverse complement strand
AATTGGGATATTTAAAAAACCCCTTTAAAACCTACAAGGATTTAAAAAAAGGGGACCAGATTCTTCCTGGCAGCACCCCCTTAGCTAAGTGAGCTTCCCCAAAAGTATAGTATTTTTTGGGTTGGCCACGTAAGCCCCGGCTATTAGGTAGATTTAAAGGGGTGTTATACAAAAAAACTGTGATCCAGTAATTAAATGGTAAGTGGTAAAAATTTTTTTCAATAACTCCATTGTATTATATGTTTTAAAAATTAATAGTTATATTTTTTTCCCCAGAAGAAAAACCAAAATAAAATTTCCCAAAATTTTTAAATTTTAAACCAGAGTAGCGGGTTTTAATTTTGAAATTTATTTTTTAAGTCAGGTTTAGTTTTTTATGAGTAGTGATGGAGGGCATCGGGGGAGGACAGTTCTGCTACCTACTTTGACCCCCCCCCTTATCTGGCCCAAATTACTTGGTAATAATTTGAAACCCCCGAAAAACCTCATGAGGTTTTTTCACATGAGGCAATATCGAAATTATGTTGTTTGTTTTTTTTAAATATCAATGATATATACTATTTTTTTGTACAGATCCACCCCAATTGGGTATTTCCCAAAAGGGAAACCCCCCTTGAGGGCCCAAGGGGGGTTCCCCGACGCTGGGGGGGTTTCCTTGATATGGGGAATTTGGGATCTGTGCCCCGGGCCCTGAATTGACCCCAATACCTTCCCCCCCACATGCGCTGTATAATCCTACGGGGAAAGGCTTCATTATTAAAAAAATTTTTTAGAGAGGGGTTTGGACCCAGATTGTTGTTTTTTTATTTGGTCGCAGGCCACCTACACTAAAAGCAGGTAAATCTCAAATTGATGTTAGTTTTTTTTTTGATATTTAAATAATAGCATGAATCTCCCAAAAATCAGTATGACTAAGTTTTGAGTCAAACGCTTGAAATGGGTCTTACCTGTAAATTTTTTTTTAGATTCTAAGGCCGACTTTCTTTTTTTAAAACACGGAAGTAGAGTAGAGTATGTGATATTTTGCACTGGGTGCTAGGGAAAAAATTTGAAAAACACTTTTAAACAGCATTCAAACTTAAAAAATTTTTTTTTTACTAAGCTGTTAAAAACAGATTATTTAACATCAAATAATATAAACCCATAGAAAGCATTTTTGTTGAATCATAGTATCATGTAAAGTTGTCGTCCCATACCCATTACAATTTAAACTATTTTAAAACAAGTTAACTTATTAGGTTTGGTTTTGACTGCATGGGAACCATAAGCCCTGGGAAACAACTCCCCCTAAGAAGTATCTTATTGAAGGCAACCCGGGTTAAAATTATAATATTTTTTTTTTTTTTAACAATCGGCCCATTCCCCCCCAAGGGAGGGTCCCCCAAAAAAAAAAACCAAATATTCATTCCCTCACTGCCTTCCAGAAGGGTGCTTTTTTTCATAAGTTTTAAAAACTGCAACATTTACACCCTCCTTCAGAGTGCCGGGGACTGTACTTCCCATCTCCAGAACTCAAGTCCGGCCCGCCGGTTTTTGAATCCCTTCATAAATGTTTTTCTTTGCTCACACTCCAAAAGCACGTCAAGTATTAAAACCATATGCCCATTCACTCCTATCAAATCCTACACATGCTTGCTGGAAACCAAGGCCCCCGCACACAAAACTTCCTTTTCCCCCCCCTCCAACCTTTCCTAGGGCCCACCCCCACCCCCCCCCCTTCCTCCACTACAGATTTATACACTCAAAATCACTTGTCTGTTCCATTCTCTCTACATGTCCAAACCACCCTCAACAACCCCCCTCAGCTCTTGGGCAATCGTTTCGGTAATCCCACCCCCCTCCTAATTTCCAAAACCCCCAAATTTTCTGATTATATTCAAACCAAAACATTTACCTCAGACATGACATTCCACTGCCTCCAGCCCTCTCCTCGTTGCAACATTCATCACCCATGCTTCCCCCCATATGGGGGGTTTGGTATAACTATACTCTCATACATTCCCCCCTTTTACTTCCATGGACAAGGTTCTTTTGTCCCCCACAGACCCGGAAGGCTCCACCCCCCCTTTTTCTCATCAATTCTATGATTCAATTTTATCCTTCATAGACCCATCCGCCGACATGTCCACTCCCAAATATCTGAATACATTCACCCCCCCATACTCTTCCTCCAATCTGGGTATCCAACCCGTCACCTATTCTTTTTTTTATCCTCATCACCTTTTTTCCCTTTTCCCATATTCACTTTCAACTTTTCTTTTTTAAAACACCCAAACCCCCACCAACCCCCGCAGCTTTCTTCAGAATCTCCCCCAAAACAAAAGTGTCATCAGCAAAAACAACTGTGACAACCCCACTTTGGGTTTCCCTTTTTCTTTTTGGGCCCCAAAACCCTTTCCAAGACCCTCCATTCACTTCCTACAACCCCATCTAAAATATATTGAACAACCACGGTGACATCACACATCCTTGTCTAAGGCCCACTTTTTCTGGGAAAAGTCCCCTTCCCCTCCTACACCCTAACCTGAGCCCCCACCATCCCCATAAAAAATTTTCACTGCTTTTAGTAACCTTTCCCCCATTCCAAAACCCGCAACATCCGCCCATTGCCCCCCATCTACCCTATCATGCCTTTTCCAAATCCATAAACCAAAAAAATTTTTTCCCCTTTTCCAAATACTGTTCACCTATATGTTTTACTGTAAACACTTTCTACACACCCCCCACCTTTTCCCCAAAGCCCCCTTTTTCATCTTTATCCTGCTTTCTGTCTTACTTTAATTTTTTCAATTCCCACCATACACTTTACCAGGACACTCAACAGACTTATTCCCCCATAATTTTTCACCCCTTTTTTCCCCTTTGCCTTTATACAAAGGAACAATCACGCCCCCCAATCCCTAAGGGACCTTACCCCCTTTTCCCTACATTTATTAAAAATAGCACCAACCACTCCAAAATTATATCCCCCCCGCTTTTTTAAAATTTCTATCTTTTTCCCATCAATCCCAGCTGCCTTACCCCTTTTATTCTACCCACTGCCCCACGAACTTCCCCTACACCCACAACCGGCTCTTTTTCCCCACTCCCCACAAGATGTTATTCCTCCTTTCCCTAAAACGAAATCACAGCTTCCCCGCTTCCCCCTAAAATTTAACAAATCCCCAAAAAATTCTCTCCATCTTCCCGATACCCCCTAACTCTCCATTTAAAACTCCTCTCCTATTTTTAACTGTCAAATCCATTTGTTTTCTTTGGGTTCCCAACTTATTAACTTATTCCAAAAAATTTTTTTTATTTTCAACAAAATTTGCTGATAACATCTCAACCCCCTCTCTCATCTGCCTCTTTTTTACATTGCTTCAAAACTCTTTTTAAACCCCTCTTTTTCTCTCCATATACTCTTCCCTCCTTGTACTTTACTTTGTAAAAACCCCCATATGCTAACTTTTTCCCTTTTCTACTCTCCTTTACCCTCATTCCACCAGTCCCTTCCCCCCCCGCACCCACTCGCCTGTAACCCACAAACTTCTGCTGAACACTCTAACACCACATTTTTAAATCTAACCCCCTACATTTTTGACCCCATTGCCTACACCCCACTAGCCCATCTATCCTCCAATAAATTTTTTATATCTTACCCTAACTGCCTCCTCTTTTAGTTTTTAAACCTTTACCTCTTCTTCTATTCTATTTTCCTTTTATCCCATCTACCTTTTTCTCCCACTGTAGGGTATAACTAAAAGGATCTTTTATATATCTGTAGCCCCCCTATAAACATTTCATCCTGAAGTCTACTCAACAGTCTTTTTTCTATCAAAAATAGTCCAACAAACTACTGTTTATTACGCCCTTTCATCATATCTTTTTATACTTATTTATCCTTTTTTTAAAAATGTATTACCATAATTAAACCCCCCTTTTATAAAAGTTCAACTAAATTCCCCTTATCATTTTGGGACCCCAAAACCCAAAATTTCCAAAACCCCTCTGCATGCTCCCCCTTTTGCATTTAGGTCCCCCACCACAATTACCCCTTTATTTGGTTCAAAAATTCCTTTTACATTCGCTTTAAAATCTCCCAAAATTTTCTCTCTCCTCTCACCCCCTTTCCAGGTGCTCCCCGCTTATTATGACCCACTTTTTCATCCGACCCCCATTTTAATCCACATAATCCTTGAATTTAAAATTTATATTCCTCTTTTCCTTCCATAACTGACCTTTCCCAAAATTATTGCTACCCCTTTTCCCTTTGCTCTAACCCCTTTAGATACTCCTGACTTAATCCCATTTATTTCTCCCCACTGAAACTCCCTCCTCCCTTCAGCTTTTTTTCGCTTAGGCCGGACATCCAACTTTTTTCATTCATAACATCGGCAATCATTTTTCATCATCCGCACTACATCCACGCACATTCAGACAACCTTTAAATTTTTTAAAGTTTTTCTTCTTCTCGTTTTTTAGTAGATTTGTACAGGGAGAAGGGGATTTGCCCATTGCTCCCGGGATCTTAGTCCCCATACGACACGCATGGCTTACGGAGGGAAAAATTTTTTTCCACTTCCCATGGGCAATAGAGAAAAAAAAAAAACAAGAGCTAATTTAAAAAAAAGAAGAAAAACCCAGATGTGTGTATGTTTTATATGCATGGATCCCGGTAGTTGGGCCAAAGTAAAATAGAAGTAGCTAGATATACCTGTTATCCAGCGGGGTTTATAGACAAAAAAAAGACACCAGCAAACCTACCATCATGTAAAAAAGTTTCAGGTTTCTGTTTCAAGTTTAAAATAATAATAATATCTTTATTTACTACAAGTACATGTACATGGGATAAGGTGCTGAATCAGTGAAAATTTCTATATAGAAAGTCCCTTGTTATGGGTGAGCATTTTGGGCAGATTAGGTCAGTGTCCCCAGGGGTGCGGGCTCAAAGTCGACTAACACCCAGGTACCCATTTTCTGATGGGGGAAAATAGACAACAGGGTAAAGAAACACGCCC
>WNWK01059422.1:7500-10192 GCA_009830355.1 Cherax destructor | reverse complement strand
GGATACACCACCGACCTTGACGGTGATAGTGGGTTAGTAATAGTAGTAATAGTAATGGTAGTAATAGTAATGTAGACTAATAGTAATGGTATAACAGTAATGGTAAAAAAAAGGTAGTAGTGGAATAGTATTTAGAAATATAATGATAGTAAATGGTAGTGTAGTTACAAATTGACTGTGTTACTCAGTTCCCCAGCAAAAGTTACTTTACTTAAAAAAAAGCCACCCCGACCAAAAAGCTTGAACGATTGAAAAAAACACAAACACTCAGACCAAAAACCAACCAGAACCATTTAAAAAAAAAATTTTTAAAAAAAAGGGCCTCTGGCACTGAAAAGAGATGCCAAGACGGGGGGAACTGTTAAATGTTTTCCCCGAAAGGTGTAATGCAATAATAATAATATTTTAAATAATAATAATTACTAAAAAATAAAAAAAAAAAATTATACTTATAAAAAATTTATGTTTGTTATTATTCTAAGTAAACCCGTAACGATATAAGGCTGAAGTCACAAGCAAACTAGGGGGGGGGCCCAGAACAGGGGTTATGGGGGAAAAAAAGATATGATCCCCCTTGTGCGAATCATCTCAAAAGGGGTTCGTGTTGCAGGAGGAGAGAAGGGGAAAGGAAAGAGAAAGGAAGAGAAGGAGGAAGAGAAGGAGGAAGAGAAGGAGGAAGAGGGAGGAAGGAAGGAGGAAGAGAAGGAGGAAGAGAAGAGGAAAGAAGGAGGAAGAGAAGGAGGAAAAAGGGGAAGAGGAGGGGCCCCCCGCACGTCTTGCTGAATTGACTGGCTTTGGCTTAGGGCCCCAGCTTTTTCCGACACTTCAAAAGGTCTGTTTGTTTGGTCCACTGAAGACAAAACTACTAACCATAGGGTGTTTTATTGCCTTTTTTAGCATTTAGGGACCCCTGTCCCTGTTCATAGCAGAAATGGCCTTGGTGTCGCGACTGGTGGGGCGACTTTTTTTTACGATAAAGATCAGCTGTGGGGCATCTTATGAAAAAACAACGTCAGGAAACACTTTCCGTTTCCTGACAAACCTACCTAACCTAACTGGCTTTTTTTTGATATGAAAGATGGTTGTACCTCCCATGGTTTTTCCTCCCATGGTTTACCCCCTTTTTTACCCCCCCATGGTTGTACCTCCCTTGGTTTACCCCCCTTGTTTACCCCCCATGGTTGTCCCCCCCAGGTTGTACCCCCCTTATCCCCTCATGGTATTACCCCCCTCTATGGTTGTACCTCCCATGGTATTACCCCCCCATGTTTTCCTCCCCCTTTGGGTTTTACCCCCCATGGTATTACCTCCTCTATGGTTGTATCCCCTATTTGTATTTCCCCCTGGTTGCTAGCTAAAACCTACTACCAAAAATATAAACTATCACACTTAGGCAAAACAAATTATATGTTTTTTATCACCAGTATGCATTTTTTCAAATAAAAACACAATAGTAAAAATTTCTACATTTTAAACAGGGGGGAGTAAAAAGCCGGTCAGTGGCAGAGGCAAGCCACACGGGGTCAATAAAAGCAACAAGAACATGAGATGGAGAAAGGCTCGTGGGCAACATGCGCAATAAAATTTGAAAGGGCTAGGAATAAACTCATTTAGAAACCAAAAATCCCACAGCAGTGGGTTTTTTGTTCAGTGTTTGCACAAGAGGTTAGTAGTGGGCTCAGGGTATGATTCCCCAAACAACGGGTTGTGGAAAAGTAAATCTAAATGCTGGCAGATATAGGTCTGACTTTTGGTTATCTTAAATAATTTTTAATATGTAGATCATTTTACTTATATGTTCCTCCCTAAATAAATAAATGATATATATAATAATATATATAATATATATATATATATATATATATATATATATATATATAAATTAATTTTTATATATATAATAATATATATAATATATATATATAATATATATATATATATATATATTAATATATATATAAATATATATATATATATATATATATATATATATATATATATATATATATATATAATATATATATAAATATATATATATATATATATATATATATATATATATATATATATATATATATAATATATATATAAATATATATATATATATATATATATATATATATATATATATATATATATATATATATATATATATATATATATATATATATATATATATAAAGTTTTTTTTTTATATTTTATTAAAAGAACCAATTTATACAAAAACACATAAAGACATAAACATCATACAAATGTGGAAACTTGAAAATTAAATCACGCATTGTCAAAACTTTTACTCCAAACAAAAGTTTTTCAAAGAAACATTGAACTCCTACGTTTACATACATGACAATCTCCATGTAATCCATACTTAAAATACATTAAAACATATTTAAAAACATATCACCCAGACAACTGACCCCCCCACCTGAACAACTTGTTGACAATATATAATCACAAAATCCCAGTACACATAGATGACTCTCTCAATTTGACAGCAACAACATAACAATAATGACAAAGAATGTTTCACATATAACATTATACCTATACCCATAATAATGACGAATATTTGTATATACAGTACCGCATTTATACACAATTATATTTCATTTATACCGTACATTATACACCCGCAATAAAAATAAGACCGCCAAAAGCGGTAACAAACCTAGGCATAACAAAGCCAACA
>WNWK01059422.1:0-2500 GCA_009830355.1 Cherax destructor | reverse complement strand
GAAAACAATAAGAATGTTCCCCCCCCTTTTCCTAACAATGGTAGTTGGTTTCCCCTTACCGGCCGGCAGCCCGGGGCCCCCCTCAGACCTGATGTTTGACTGCCGGGCCGGTTGACTGACAGCCCCCAGACTCCCCCCCATTCAACACTGGAGAGTCCACCAGCTCACGGGAAAACTACTGATTTCGTCAGTCGGACCTGCATTAGAGTTGCAGTGTGGTGCTGGTGACAAGCTCCCTGACATACTACTGGAGTTCGCCAGTCGGACCTGCGTGAGAGTTGCAGACTCATGCGGGGTGGTGCTGGGATAGCCTACAACAAGGAGAGGGCACCCGAATTCCCCATGTACCTGCGACGATGTACCGGGGGCGATGTACCTGAGACGATGAAATTTAGATTTTTAAACCCCGGGGGTTTGGGGTTTTTTGTGGTGTATGCAAGTTTGTGACGGGGGGAATGAAAAGTTTTCGTGTATTTGGTAGGTCAAGACGCGTTGCAGGGGTTGTAATAGAGAATGGCCCTGAGGGGGGGGGGGGCCCCTGGGGGAAGAGAAGGTGTCGTGAGTGCCCCCGAGCGGGGGTGTGTGAAAACAGAAAAAGGGGGCCCGGGGGCAAAAAGGGAGTAAGGGAGGGTATGCAGTGTCCTGTGTGACAGGGGGAAAACGACTTGACCCCACACCGAATATTTTGATTTTTTTTTTGGGGGCTTTTTTTTTAGACTGTGATTTTTTAAATATGTTTTTAAACCCCAAAATTTTAATTATATATTTTTATTCAGATTATATGCTTTTTTTTTTAATATATATTTAAAATAATAAAAAAATGAAAAAAAAGATTTTACTCAGTATCCTAAACAGTCGTTTATTACAAATGTTTTTTTATTTGTAATAAAGAACAAGAACTATTAAGATAAAATCAAAGAAAAAATTTTGATGTATTTTGTATACATAAACGTGTACATGTTTGCGTAGCGTGACCTAAGTGTGGGGGAAGTAGCAAGACGTACCTGAAATCTTGCATGTTTATAAAAAAAAAAGACACCCCCAATCCTACTAAAAATTAAAAAAAAAACAGGCTTTTTTTTTACACTCACTTAGCAGGACGGCCTCCCCTGGGTGGTTGCTGACTACCAACCTACTACCTATATATATATATATATATATTAAATATATATATATAAAATATTTTATATAATATATATTTATATATATATATATAAAATATATATAATATATATATAATATATATATATATATAAAAATATATAATATATATATATTTTTAATTTATATATATAAAAAATATAATATAAAAAATATATATTTAATATATATATATATAAATATATATATATATATATATATATATATAATATTATATAATAATAATAATAATATTTTTATTTCATGCATGTTAAAGTGTACAATGTTATTGGTATTTAAATTTTTAAAAAAAAGTAATGAGAACCCAATGCCATGGCATTAGGGCATTTTTTTAAAGATTTATTCACTAAGTATTTAAAGCTAGAGAAATTGTTGGGGTTTTTTCTAGTTCGTATTATTTTAAATTACAATATGATAAACTATTAAAACACAATGCAAGAGAAATTGGTTGGTTTTTTTCAGTTGAATATTTTATTTCGTTACAGTATGTTGATGCTATACTAGTATAATAACAATACTAGAAAATATATTGAGTTTTTCAGTTATATATTTTATTTCAAAAACTAAAGATGATACTATAATATTTTAAATGACAATATGATCATAAAATTAAAAGTGTTAAGGGGGGTGACATATTTAAAAATAATATATATATATATATATATATATATATATATATATATATAACACACGGCCGATTCCCCCAAGGAGGGTGGCCCGAAAAGCAAAACTTTCATCATCATTCACTCCATCACGTTTGGGGGGGGGCTTCACCGTTTAAAACTGCAATTTTAAACCCCCTTAGATGGACACTATTCCCATTTAGGGGTCGTCCGGCCTGCCTTTCCTGAACTTTAAAATGCCATTTGCTCACTCCAACAGCACGTCAAGTATTAAAAAACCTTTGTCTCCTTCACTTATCAAAAAAGCTTCCTGTTGTGGAATCCAAGCCTCCACAAAAGTCCTTACCCCCCCCCCCCAACCTTTCCTAGGCCGACCCCCCCCGCCATTCCACTCAGATTTTACACTGAAGTCCCTGTCTGTTCCCTTTTTCTCTAATGTCCGAACCACCCAACCCCTCCTCAGCTCCTGGGGAATAGGGGAACCCCCCCCCCCTAATTTTTCCCAAATCTGAATTTCTGCATTTATTCACACCACACATTGACCTCAGACAGACATCTCCACTTCCAGCCTTTCCCAAAAATTCATCACCCATGCCACACCTATAAGAGTGTTGGTAAACTATACTCTCAACATTCCCCTTTTTCCTGGACAAAGTTCTTGCTCCCAGACCCGGTGTCCCTACCCTTTCCTCATCATTTGGGTTCACCTCATCCTT
>WNWK01059421.1:0-10192 GCA_009830355.1 Cherax destructor | reverse complement strand
CACTGACATCCATGTTTAAAGGGGCAGCAATCTAATGGCTTATAGACTATGTCCCTAATATTGGAGAAATTGGTTGAGTTTGTTTAAATATTGTTCAGATTACAAATGTGATATTACATTGGGGAAATTACAATATGGTGATACTACATTGTAACAAGTGTTTAGTAGGATGGTAGTTAATAGAAAATGAAATTATCTTAAGGGAAAAAAACTTGAGCGTAATTTACAGAATGCGTATTTAGTTTTTGGTAGGTAGTAATATAATAGTAATATAATAGTAAAATTGAAATTTTTTTATAGGAAAATAACACTGAGCATTTTTTAAAGTAATAAAATAGAACATAATAGTAAAATGGTAATTATCTTATAGGAAAATAACATTGTTTTTTTTGAGTATGAGTATTTATTAAAATTAGGGGGGGTTTTTAAAAGAGTCTTAAAATGAATTTCAGACAAGGTTATTTTAGTATTTATTGGTAATAAATTAGATTCTAGGGCCCTTTATGTGCATAAATTTTACATGGTTGTTGGATCGGGTATAAAAAAGGTCTTTTCTTGTGTTGGGTCTGGGCCTTTTAAAAGTTGGTGGAGAATTTAGCGGGGGGTTTATATTGAGTTAAATTTTTTATTGTGTGGCACAAGAGTAATATGAATGTTCTTTACGGTGAGTAGTTTGAGACTTTTAATATTGGTGGAGTATGCTGTCTAGAGTGGGAATTTGTTATCATTCTGACTGTACCCTTTTTGCTGGGGTATGAGTGGTCAAAGGTGATTTACTGTTGTTGACCCCCACCCCGTTCCAGGGGTGGATACGGTAGATGGTTGGTATAGTGAAAGGGAAAGGCTGATTAGGCACATAGTAGCTATCTTTGATAATATGCCTACTGTCTTTGAGTTTTTTTGGGAAATTTGTTGTATATGTTTTTGGGAAATTTTTTACTCTGTAAAGGTGGTTTCCCTGGGAATTTTCCCTCTGGAGTCTTGTGATGGGTGAACCATTGAGTGTTATGTTAAGTGGAACTTTTGGGCTCTTTTTCCAAACTGTATGAATGGTCTTGTCAGTATTGAGAGTAAGTTTGTTAGTCGTCACAAGTAGATATTTTCTGTAATTCTGCTTGTAGGCCAGTATGACTATTTGGGGGGGGAAGACATCGTTTTTCATCTGAAATAATATGGGTTTGAGTAGTTGTGATGCATTCGGTATGTCATTGATGTAAATGAGGAATAGGGTGGCCCCAGGCCCTTTCCTTGGGGGGCTCCGACTGTAATTTGTTGTTGGAAGAGTTGCTCTTTTTGTCTGTATTGGCTTCTGTTCAAAGGTATGACTTTAGGTATTTGGGGGTGGTGCCCTCTTATACCATAGTGTGCTAATTTTGTGAGCAGTAAATCATGGTCGACTGTATAAAAAGCTTTGCGTAGACCAATGAAGATTCCCAGTGGGCTGCTTTCTTCTCAAGTGCGGGTATATTAACTCTAGCATTTTATAATAGCATCGTATGTTGTTATGGCAGTGTGCAGATCTTGGACCAGGCCCTCAGTATTTTCGGAATATAATAATAATATCTTTACTTACTAAAGCATGTACAAGGTATACAGGCATAGCTGACATCAATGACTTACTACTATATAGAAAGCCCCTTGTTATAGAGCATTTGGGCAAATTAGGTCCTTGTCTCAGGATGCGACCCACACCAGTCAACTAATTCTAACCCCTTTTACTGATGGGTGAACATAGACAACCGGTGAAAAAAACACCCCCTGTTTCACCTGGCTGGGAATCGAACGCAGACCCCCGCTGTAAGAGGCCACCACCAGGCCACGGGGCACCATGTATCTCTCCCTCCGCCCCAGTAGTACATGTTCAAGAATTTTTCGTTCCCAGTAATTTAAATGCTATACTGGCTCTATGTGTGAAGTAAAAGATCTCAGTATTTGTTCCAGCTCTGATATTTCCCCCGCCGAAGGGCCGTCAACACAAAACAATTTTCCCAAATGGGGGCTCTCGTTTGAAGAGTCACCACTGGCTTTTTTCCCTTTTTTGAAGGTTCTCATTCCCCCCACCCCCCGTCACCCTCCTGGCTGTCGATCTTTGTCTTTTTTGTTCTTTGAAAGAAAGGTCAGCTGAATAATCATTCCCAAGTCTTTTTACGTATCTCTTTCATTCTTTTGACGATCCTCTTGATTTTTTATCAGTTTCCCTTTTGAGTTTCATTCTTTCTACCTAAGCACTGGAGCTTATCACCACTGAAAGCTGTTTTTTCCATTCCCCCCGGGGGAAAAAACTTTTATTTTTCCTGAATTTTCAGGTCTTACCTAGGATTTTCTCTTTTTTAGTAACTGCAAATGATGATACAAAGCGGATGGGGGTTTTTTTCTAGCTGTATGAGGAAAAAACACAAAGGCCGGACAGTGCGCAGGCCCCCCATTTTTTGCACATCCTCCATGATCATTGTCAAACACCTCTCCCCAAAAACGTGTAGATCAATCTGGTTTTTTGGCGTCCTCCCAAACCCTTTCCCTTTAAATTTTACGTGGTTGAGCTGGAACATCATTCCATTTTTAATCCCCCTCAATAATGGTATTCCAAATATTTTTATTGAATTTTGCATGGAATAAAAATTTTTTGGGGTTTTTGCAAATTCTATTTGGGTTTTTCTTCTTCGTCAGGGATAATCTTTTTGCTCTTTTATTGATTTTGCAAGGTTATCTTTCCTCTGTTGCGATATTTGGAAAAAAACCAAAACCTGTTTTCTTCTTTTCAATCCCTTCCTCCTCTTTCTATCTTCTTTCCTCAATGATACCTGTTTAATACAGACCTTGTTTGCTGCTGTTTCAGCTTTTGTCATTTAGGGATTTGGGGGGCCATGTCTGACCCCCAGATATGGCTATAAGTTTTTTTATTTTTTCCCCGTCTTCATGGTTTTTTAAAATCAAACTTACTGAACACCCGTCTCTAAATTTGATGCCCCAAACCCTGAGTTAATACTGTTTGTACTTCTATGATATTTGCTCAGAGTATATTTTTAGTAATTGTTATGTCTCTAGTTAGTTCCTCGTTGTTTGTGAATATCAAATCTAGGGTATTTTCATTTCTAGAGGAATCAATTATCTGTTGGTTCAATGAGTACTTTTCAAAAACACTCATTAGTTCCCTGGTCTGAATTTGTTGAGCCAGGGTGCTTTCAAGGGATATTTATTGTATAACATTGCGTTGCGCCATCTTCCATTTACATGATTGAGATTAAAATCTCCAAGGAGTAAAATATATGGTGTAGAATTTTCTAGCCTATCCAGAGAGCTATCTATCTTCCTTAACTGATCTGTGAATTTCTCAGCAGTTGCTGATGGTGGTTTATATTCTAGGATAATTACCATTTTCCAATTTTCAACTTTAATTCCTGGAATTTCTACTGTATCATTCACAGAATTCGGCAGAAAATATCTTTTACATAGAGTCCTTCTCCTCCATGTGGCCTATTAATTCTATCACATCGATACATGTTATAGGTTTCTATCTTTATATCTCCGTCCAAAACATCCCTTGTGTGTTTCTGTGAATGTTGCAAACATGGCATTCGCTTCTGACAGGAGCCCACTAATATAACTAACTTTTTTTATTTGATTTCAGACCATGAATATATGCAAATATAAAGCAGGATTTAACATTTGGGATGTTCTATTTTGCTGTGGATTTCGTTAGTACCACTGGTGGTGTATGGCCCCTGGTGTACATACCCCTGGTTTTTCCAGTAATGACTTTGCATTTGATTGTGTATTCGCCCCTTGTGAGCTGATGCCTGGTTTGGTATGTCCCATTGTGCTGCCCATCTGTCCCATCTATAGCATTTCCCCTTTTTGCCTTTTTCTTTGGTCCGATCGTATATCTTCATGTCTAAAAATATTGCTGTTCATTTTCCGTTCTCTGAAGCGTCGTGTTCCTTTTACATGATGGTGTGGGCAGCTCAGGTCACTGGAAGGAAGTACCTGCTGCACATCACTGGAAGGAAGTACTTGCTGCACATCACTGGAAGGAAGTACCTGCTGCACATCACTGGGAGGAAGTACCTGCTGTACATCACTGGGAGGAAGTACCTGCTGCACATCACTGGAAGGAAGTACCTGCTGCACATCACTGGGAGGAAGTACCTGCTGTACATCACTGGGAGGAAGTACCTGCTGCACATCACTGGGAGGAAGTACATGCTGCACATCACTGGGAGGAAGTACATGCTGCACATCACTGGGAGGAAGTACATGCTGCACATCACTGGGAGGAAGTAAATGCTGTACATCACTGGGAGGAAGTACATGCTGCACATCACTGGGAGGAAGTAAATGCTGTACATCACTGGGAGGAAGTACCTGCTGCACATCACTGGGAGGAAGTACATGCTGCACATCACTGGGAGGAAGTAAATGCTGTACATCACTGGGAGGAAGTACATGCTGCACATCACTGGGAGGAAGTACATGCTGCACATCACTGGGAGGAAGTAAATGCTGCACATCACTGGGAGGAAGTACCTGCTTCACTCTTTGTCAAAGTGACACTTTCCCTTTCTCAACATGTTGGCACATGTTCTGTTGTTTATTCCATTAAGCTCTGCCATAGAGGCACATACCTTGTGCATATATCTGCAAATGTTCTTCCCTCAAGGAGGTTCCTTGACGCTGGCGAGGGGCTTTTGATCTAGGGAATTGGATCTGTGCTACAATTCCCTGAAGTGAGCCTGCATACCTGTCATCCCCCCCCCCACAGGCGCTGTATGACCCCTACGGGCTTAGCGCTCCCCATGATTAAAATAATACTTCAAATGTTCAGACTGCCAATATTTACTGTAGAAATAGTAGTAGTAGTAATACTTGCAGTAGTAGTAGTTGTAGTAGATGCAGTAGTACGAGTAGTAGCAGCAGTAGTAGTCGTAGCAACAGCAGTAGTAGTAGTAGCAGTAGTACAAGTAGCAGCAGTAGTATCAGTAGCAGTAGTAGTATCAGTAGTAGTAATAGTAATAGTTTCAGTAATAGTAGTAGTTGCAATAGCAGTAGTAGTAGCATAAGCAGTAGTAGTAATGGTAGCAGCAGTAGTACTAGTAGTAGCAGTGGTAATAGCAGCAGTAGTAGTAATAGTAACAGCAGCAGTAGTAGTAGTAGTCTCAGTAGTAGCAAATGTAGTAGCTAAAGTAGTCGAAGTACTAGTAGCAGTCTCAGTAGTAACAGCAACTCACAGCTGGAGTCAGCAGGTGTTGACTTCACTGGAAGGCAGCTGGAGTCAGCAGGTGTTGACTTCACTGGAAGGCAGCTGGAGTCAGCAGGTGTTGACTTCACTGGAAGGCAGCTGGAGTCAGCAGGTGTTGACTTCACTGGAAGGCAGCTGGAGTCAGCAGGTGCTGACTTCACTGGAAGGCAGCTGGAGTCAGCAGGTGTTGACTTCACTGGAAGGCAGCTGGAGTCAGCAGGTGTTGACTTCACTGGAAGGCAGCTGGAGTCAGCAGGTGTTGACTTCCACTGGAAGGCAGCTGGAGTCAGCGGTGTTGACTTCACTGGAAGGCAGCTGGAGTCAGCAGGTGTTGACTTCACTGGAAGGCAGCTGGAGTCAGCAGGTGTTGACTTCACTGGAAGGCAGCTGGAGTCAGCAGGTGTTGACTTCACTGGAAGGCAGCTGGAGTCAGCGGTGTTGACTTCACTGGAAGGCAGCTGGAGTCAGCAGGTGCTGACTTCACTGGAAGGCAGCTGGAGTCAGCAGGTGTTGACTTCACTGGAAGGCAGCTGGAGTCAGCAGGTGTTGACTTCACTGGAAGGCAGCTGGAGTCAGTAGGTGTTGACTTCACTGGAAGGCAGCTGGAGTCAGCAGGTGTTGACTTCACTGGAAGGCAGCTGGAGTCAGCAGGTGTTGACTTCACTGGAAGGCAGCTGGAGTCAGCAGGTGTTGACTTCACTGGAAGGCAGCTGGAGTCAGCAGGTGTTGACTTCACTGGAAGGTAGCTGGAGTCAGCAGGTGTTGACTTCACTGGAAGGCAGCTGGAGTCAGCAGGTGTTGACTTCACTGGAAGGCAGCTACGCACTTACTGGAACACGAAAGCCTCTGTGTCAGCACCCAACACGAAATACCAATAAGTGATTTTTACCTTGCTGATCAATAATGTATCCTGGTGTAGTACAGTGTCAGCTGGTGTAGCACAGTGTCACATGGTAAAGTACAGTGACAGTTGGTACAGTGCAGTCACCTGAAGTAGTACAGTGTCAGCTGGAGTAATACAAAAGTCAGCTATTGCAGTAAAATGTCAGCTGGTATAGAACAGTGTCAACTGGTGTAGTACAGTGTCAGCTGGTAGAGTACACTGTCAGCTGGTGTAGTACAATGTCAGCTGGTGTAGTACAATGTCAGCTGGTGTAGTACAGTGTCAGCTGATAGTGTCAGCTGGTATGGTACAGTGTCAGCTGCTAAAGTACAGTGTCAGCTGGTTTAGTGTAGTGACAGATGGTTACTACAGTGTAAGGTGATGTAGTACAGTGTCAGCTGGTGTAGCACAGTATCAGCTGGTGAAGTACAGTGTCAGCTGGTGAAGTAAATTGTGAACAGATACAGTATAGTGTTAGCTGGTATAGTACAGTGTCAGCTCGTGTAGTACAGTGTCAGGTGGTGAAGTACAATGGCAGCTGGTATAGTACAGCATCAGCTGATGTAGTACAGTGTCAACTGATGTAGTACAGTGTCAGCTTTTATAGTACAGCGTCAGCTTGTATAGTACAGTGTCAGTTGATGTAGTACAGTGTCAACTGATGTAGTACAGTGTCAGCTTTTATAGTACAGCGTCAGCTTGTATAGTACAGTGTCAGTTGATGTAGTACAGTGTCAGTTTGTATAATATAATGTCAGCAGTTATTTCACAGTGGTAACTGGTGTAGTACAGTGTCAGCTGGTATAGTACAGTGTCTGCTGCTAGATTAGAGTGTCAGCTTGTGTAGTACAATGTCTGCTGGTGTAGTACAATATCAGCTGGTGTAGTACAGTGGCAGCTCGTATGGTACAGAGCCAGTTGGTATAATAGAGAGTCAGCTTTTGTATTACAATGTCAGTTGATTTAGTACAATGTCAGCTAGTACAGTGCAGTGTCAGCTGGTTTTCTGCAGTGTCAGATGGTTAGTACAGTGTCAGCTGGTGTAGTAAAGTGTCAACAGGAATAGTATTGTGTCAGCTGGTATTGCACAGTGTTAGCTAGTGTAGTGCAGTGTCACATGGTGTAATAGTGTCAGCTGGTGTAATACGGTGTCAGATGATGTAGTACAGTTTCAGCTGGTATAGTACAGGATTAGCTGATGTAGTACAGTGTCAGCTGGTATAGAACAATGTCAGCTGGTACAGTATAGTTTCAGCTAATATAGAGTGCCAGATGGTATAATACAGTGTAAGCTGGTGAAAGACAATGTCAGATGAAGTAGTACAGTGTCAGCTAGTATAGAACACTGTCAGCTGGCATTGTACAGTGTCATCTGACAAAATACCGTGTTAGCTTGTATAATATAATGTCAGCTTTTATAATATAGAGTTAGCTGGTGTAGTACAGTGTCAACTGATAAAGTACAGTGTCAGCTGGTGTAGTACAGTGTCAGATGGTGTAATATAGTGTCAGATAGTGTAGTTCAGTGTCAGCTGGAATAGCACAATGTCAGCTGTATGGTGTCACCTATAAACAGTTTCAGCTGGCGTAGTACAGTATCAGCTGGTATAGTACAGTGTCAACTGAAGTAGTGCGGTGACAGCTGGTATAATATAATGTCGCACGGAATGGTACTGTGTCAGCTGGAATAGATCAGTGTTAGATGGAATATAACAGTGTCTTCTGGTGTAGAACAGTGTCAGCTGGTATAATTCAGTGTCAGCTGGTATAGTACAGTGTCAGCTGGAATATCACAGTGTCAGCTGGGGTAGTACAGTGTCGTCTGTTACTGAACAATGCGTCAGCTGGTGTAGTACAGTGTCAGTTCGTATATAAAAGTGTCAACAAGAATAGTATAGTGTCAAATGGTATAGTACGGTGTCAGCTAGTGTAGTGTAGTGGCACATGGTGTAGAACAGTGTCAACTGGTGTAATACAGTGTCAGCTTGTATAGTACAGCATACGCTGATGAAGTACATTTCCAATTGATGCAGTACAGTGACAGCTGGTATTGAACAATGTCAGCTGGTACAGTATTGTGTCAGCTGGTATAGTACAGTGTCAGCTTGTATAGTACAATGTCAGCTGGTATTGTACAGTGACATCTGAGATAGTACAGTATCAGCTGGTGTAGTACCCTGTCAGCTTTTATAGTACAGTGTCACCTGGTGTAGTACAAGGTCAGATTGTGTAATACTGTGTCATATGGTATAAAATTGTCAGATATTAATACAATGTCAGCTGGTACAGTATGGTGTCAGCTAATGAACAATTTCAGCTAGTATAGAACAGTGTCAGCTGGTATAGTACAGTGTCAACTGAAGTAGTACAGTGTTAGCTAGTATAATATAATGTCAGCTGGTATAGTACAGTGTTACCTGGTGTAATACAGTATCAGTTAGCGTAGTACAGGGTCAGCTGGTATAGTACAATATCAGTTGTCGTAGTACAGTGTCAGCCGGTGAAGTACAGAGTCAACTGTTATAGTACAGTGTCAACTGGTGTAATATAATGTCAGCTGGTATAGTACAGTGTTATCTGGTGTAGTACAGTATCAGTTAGCGTAGTACAGTGTCAGCTGGAATAGTACAGTGTCAGCTGCTGTCGTACAGTGTCAGCTGGAATAGTACATTTCAGCTGGTGTAGTACAATGTCAGCTGGTAATGTACAGTGTCAGTTAGTATAGTATATTCTCAACTGGTATAGTACTGTGTCAGCTGCTAAAGTACAGTGTCAGCTGCTTTAGTGTAGTGACAGATGGTTACTACAGTGTAAGCTGGTGTAGTACAGTGTCAGCTGGTGTAGCACAGTATCAGCTGGTGAAGTACAGTGTCAGCTGGTGTAGTAAATTGTGAACAGATATAGTACAGCGTTAGCTGGTATAGTACAGTATCAGCTCGTGTAGTACAGTGTCAGATGGTGAAGTACAGTGTCAGCTGGTATAGTACAGCATCAGCTGATGTAGTACAGTGTCAACTGATGTAGTACAGTATCAGCTTTTATAGTACAGCGTCAGCTTGTATAGTACAGCGTCGCTGTATAGTACAGGTCAGTGATGTAGTACAGTGTCAGTTAGTATAATATATTGTCGGTTATGTACAGTGGTACTGGTGTAGTACAGTTGTCTTCAAGCCCCTTTTTCTTCAAGACCGTTTTCTTCAAGATTTCCGGTTTTTTCAAGCCCCTGGGTTTAAAGACCCCTGGTTGTCTTCAAGACCCCTGGTTGTCTTCAAGACCCTGGTTGTCTTCAAGACCCTTGGTTTCTTCAGACCTGGTTGTCTTCAAGCCCCCTGGCTTTTTTCAAGACCCCTGGCTGTTTTCAAGACCCTTGGTTGTTTAAAGACTCTCTCATTGTCTTGAAGACCCTTTCATTGTCTTCAAGACCCACTCTGTTCTTAAGACCCTTCATTGCCTTCAAGACCCTCTCATTGTCTTCAAGACCCTCCATTGACTTCAAGACCTCTCATTGTCTTCAAGACCCTCTCATTGTCTTCAAGGCCTCATTGTCTTCAAACCCTCTCATTGTCTTCAAGACCCTCTCATTGTCTTCAAGACCTCTGGCTTTTTTAAGACGTGGGTTTCAAGACCCCTTTTGTTTTTTCAAGACCCTGATTTTCTTCGAGACTCTTGGTTGTAAAGAACACTGGTAGTCTTCAAGACCCTGTTGTTTCAAAACCCTTTGCAAGACTCTTGTCTTCAAGCCCCCTCGTTGTCTTCAAGCCCCCTCGTTGTCTTCAAGACACCTAGCTGTCTCATTATCCTGGTTGTCTTAAAGCCCCCTGGTTATCTTCAAGCTGTGGTTGTCTTCATTCCCCCAGGTTGTCTTCAAGAAGGCGTTAGAAGGCACCTAAAGCGTGACCACCCGGGGTTATGGTTCCACGTTGGCAGGGGGCGTCCGAAAAACGCCTGGTTGATCGGTCCTGATCCACCACGAGGCCTGGTCAAGTCGGACCTGGGGGCGCTGACCCCGGGAACGCCCCCGGGTTCCCGGTTCCATCACAGTCACTCCCAAAGCTAGGACTCCCACAATCACA
>WNWK01059420.1:0-10192 GCA_009830355.1 Cherax destructor | reverse complement strand
GAAAAAAAGGAAAGGTAAAAAATGGACCTGGATAATTTTAAAAGCCTGGGGGACAAGTGGCTACGGGGTTTTAAACCCCCCTAAGAAGTTATAAAGATATGGGATGGGTAAAGGCTGCCACTGTCACTCAAGGATGGGGACCAGGGGGTGAGCATTATATCTAGCATACCCCCGAGGCACATTATAGTTTCAGAAAATGTGAGTCTGGAAAATCTAATTATTTTGGAATTAAAGAACAGTTAAGACTTTTCGGCATAGGTTATGCCCGTACTGGGGCGCACCGTATAGAACCCACATCTGATGAAGCATGTCAAAATTGATATAATGCTAAATTTTGGGAGGAAACTGTCCCCTAACAAGGAAAATTAAGGGCGCTAAACTTCATGACATTAGGGAAAGGTCTAGGGTGATATGATAATAAAAACAAAATAGAGAGAAATTGATAAAGAGAAAGAGAAAGATTTTGAAAAGATAAACATAAACATAAAGCAAACGAGGGGGTTGAAAACAAATCCCAAAGGGGGATGTTAGGAAGTTTTTCCCCAGCCTTAAGTAGTCAGGAGGGAACGAACTGGGAAGTGAAGTGGTAAAGGCAGGACCCATACATAACTTTAATGAAGAAAGAAAAGGCCTGAAGTCAGGAAAGTGAATTTAATAGGGGCCAGAAAGAGAAGGGGACCAGGCTATGAATCGACCCCTGCAACCAAACTAGGTGAGTACACACACACACACACAGAAAATGGTAACAACACACACACACACTCACTGTGGTACAGCCCGGGCAATTACTGTTTTAATGTATATGATTTTAAACCCTTTTCCCGGGCACCCCCGAGAAGTTTTCTCCTTATTTACCCCAAATTCCATTTCTGGAAGAAATATAAAGCAAACAACAAATTTGAAACTGGTCTGCAACAAGTCAGTACCACCGTCAGGGTACATTAGCTCTCCACGCTAAATAAGGCGAGAAGCAGAGCAAGACATGTTAAAAATATTAGCTTCATGCGGGCGAACAGAAGCAGTGAATGGAACAGCTGGTCTCCCTAAGCAACGACGCTTGTTAACTTGGGCTCGGGACCGTCGGTAAGGCAACGGAAACACTCAAGGGTAAGTGTCTCTTTTGTACTAACAACTCTCATCTTCACATACGTTAACAGACAATAACCGACCCTAAATAATGAGCAGTAGAAATTTACTTAAAAATGTAATATAATATCGTTAGTAGATAACTAAAGTATAATGAACATTTGTTTATGCTCATTAATAACCCACATGGGTTATTATTGTAATCAAAGAAAAGCTAAACCAACAAGGGTAGCTACAGAAGATTGAGTGATCTGTACCGATCACCTCTGGGATCCATCTGCTGAAGAGGACCCCAGAAGGGGGTCGAAATATACAGATCAATCAATCTTCCGAATTTCTTTCTCCATCTTGTTTACTATTGACTATAATTGACGTTACTAAACATCGATAAAATAAAACAATAAATTCTTCGTAGACGATGCGCGTCTCTTAGTGTTATAAACCATGGTAGTTGAACCCGGGGTAGAGTCTAAAAACTCTAGACCGTCAGAGTTTTGAGACTCTCTGACCGCGGGTTCGAACCCCACCCGTGTATGGTTTGTTTGCAATCGTGTCATTACGATTTCGTGAGTCACGTTAGTGTGTATACGCCAAGGAGGTTTACTTTAATCCTGGCTTAAGGGATTAAAGTGTTTCGACTGGTGGTAAACAACTCGCAGGATGAATTAATGCCCCTCGTATATTCGATAACCTTCAAAACTGACCAACCAAACAACTGACATTGTCTGCACTTGCCCCAATAAATAGTGAAAATAAAGTCAATCAATTTGAAGATTTTTCAAAAGAAGAGAGAGAGAGAGAGAGAGATGAATGGAGCAAGGCGGAGTGGGGGGCCACTTGAGAAATATAACGATTAACGGGGAAAGGAGCACAGCGTCTGTCCGTGGGGAACAACTGAGAAGTGAAGCAGCGAGTGCTGCAGTGAGTGAAGCAGCGAGGTGCAGGGGGGGAAGCAGCGAGGGGCAGGAGGAAGCAGGGGCCGCAGGGGCTGAGGGGGTGAAGCAGAGTGCCTAGAGTGAAGCAGCGAGTGCGAGTGAGTGAAGCAGCGAGGCTGCAGTGAGGAAGCAGTGAGTGCCGCAGGAGTGCTTCAGGAGTGAAACAGCGTTTGGCCTGCAGGGAGTGGAAAGTGAAGCCGCAGAGTGCAACAGTGAGTGAAGCAGTGAGTGAAACAGTGAGTGCTGCAGTGAGTGAAGCAGGAGTGCTGCAGTGAGTGAAGCAGTGAGTGCTGCAGTGAGTAAGCAGTGAGTGAAGCAGGAGTGGCAGGGGTGAAGCAGTGAGTGAAGCAGCGAGTGCTGCAGCGGAGTGCTGCAGGAGTGGCAGTGAGTGAAACAGCGAGTGCTGCAGTGAGTGAAGTGAGTGTTTCAAGTGAAGCCCGTGAGTGAAGCAAAGGAGTGAAGCGTGATGAAGCAGTAGGGGCTGAGTGCAGTTGTAGCGTGGTGGACAGTGAGTGGAAACAGTGAGTGAAGCAGTGAGTGAAGCAGTGAGTGGAACAGTGAGTGAAGCAGTGAGGGGGCAGTTAGTGGAGAGGAGGAGCAGTGAGTGAAGCAGTGAGTGAAGCAGTGAGGAAGAATGAGTGAAGCAGTGAGTGCTGCAGTTGGTGAAGCAGTGAGTGCTGCAGTGAGTGAAAACAGGAGTGCTGCAGTGAGGGCAGTGAGTGGCAGTGAGTGAAGCAGTGAGTGCTCAGGAGTGGCAGTGAGTGAAGCAGTAGGAAGAGGTGAAGCAGAGTGAAACAGTGAGTGGCAGTGAGTGCTGCAGTGAGTGCTGCAGTGAGTGGAGAGTGAGTGAAGAGCGAGTGCTCAGTGAGGAAGCAGGAGTGCTGCAGTGAGTGAATCAGCGAGTGCTGCAGTGAGTGCTGCAGTGAGTGCTGCAGTGAGTGGAGCAGTGAGTGAAGCAGCGAGTGCTGCAGTGAGTGAGCGGGGTGAGGAAGCAGCGAGTGCTGCAGTGAGTGCAACAGTGAGTGGAGCAGTTAGTGGAGCAGTGAGTGCAGCAGTGAGTGAAGCAGTGAGTGAAGCAGTGAGTGAAGCAGTGAGTGAAGCAGTGAGTGGGAAAAGTGAGTGGCAGTAGTGGCAGTGGTGAACAGGAGTGGAGCAGTAGTGAGCAGTAAATGAGGCAGTGAGTGAAGCAGTGAGTGAAGCAAAGGAGTGCTGCAAAAGGGGTGCAACAGTGAGTGGAGATGAGTGGAACAGTTAGTGGGGCAGTATGGGCAGTGAGGAACAGTGAGTGGAGCAGTGGGGTGGAGCAGTTTGTGGAGAAGTGGAATGAGTGGGGATGAGTGGAACAGTGATGGAACAGTGAGTGAGAGTGAGTTTAGCAGTGAGTGGAGTGGAGGGAGCAGTGAGTGGAGCAGAGTGGAACAGTGAGTGGAGCAGTGCGTGGAGCAGTGAGTGGAACAGTGAGTGGAGCAGTGAGGGGAACAGTGAGTGGAACAGTGAGTGGAACAGTGAGTGGAGCAGTGAGTGGAGCAGTGAGTGGAACTGTAGGGGGAGCAGTGAGTGGAGCAGTGAGTGGAACAGTGAGTGGAGCAGTGAGTGGAGCAGTAAGTGGAACAGTAACTGGAGCAGTGAGTGGAACAGTGAGTGGAACAGTGAGTGGAGCAGTGAGTGGAGCAGTGAGTGGAGCAGTGAGTAGAGCAGTGAGTGGAACAGTGAGTGGAACAGTGAGTGGACCAGTGAGTGGAACAGTGAGTGGAACAGTAAGTGGGAGGAGTGGAGCAGTGAGTGGAACAGTAAGTGGACCAGTGAGTGGAACAGTGAGTGGAACAGTGAGTGGACCAGTGAGTGGAGCAGTGAGTGGAACAGTAAGTGGAACAGTGAGTGGAGCAGTGAGAGGAACAGTAAGTGGAACAGTGAGTGGAACAGTTCAGTAAGTTTAGCAGTTTAGTTAGTGGAACAGTGAGTGAGGATGAACAATGAGTGTTGATGAACAATGAGTGAGGATGAACAATGAGTGTTGATGAACAATGAGTGGATGAACAGAGTGGAATAACATTGAACATTGAGTGGGATGACAATGAGTGGGAACTCTCTCCTGTGTGCACTTTGATATGCACAGGCATTTACACACGTGTGTCACACTCGCTTGTTCATGGCCTACCCTCTTGTATGCACACTGACACATTCACGTGTACACACTCACACACAGATGCACACACACACATGGATGTGCACACCCTTGCTTATTAAATCCGTGCACCTCGCTTACACAGATATCCACACAGGAGCCAGGAGCTGTGATTTTGACCCCTGCAACCACAAATAGGTGAGACAGATAAATACACAAACATATACAAATGAAAAGTTAAAATCAGTTTTATTAAACCATGAGGTTTAATTACAACATACTTGTATAAATGTTTTGTATTGGACATAACTCACGGTATGAACTATGTTTTCCCCTGCTCATACACCTCTAGCATTTAAATTAATGTATACACAGGAGTTTTGCTTCTCATGCACACATCCGATGTATCACGTGATGTTTACCTGCTGTTTCAGACAAGTTACGTTCCGTACCATATAAAAGTATGTTTAATGATTTCCCTTGGAACACTCCAATGATATTTGTATATATTCATACGTCTCACGGCGTATGAAGGAAGGACCCTTCAGTGGAAAGCAAAGGGAAAACAGGACACAACCCCGACAAGGGCAACAACAGAAAAGAGGTCAGGTAAAAAATAAGGGAAAAATTCATTGCTGCAGTGATCCAGGGGCACACAGCAAAAAAATTTTTCAGACTGAACTGCGCGCCAGGGGGAGCTGGGCGTGCGAATCTGCTGCGCCAGGGTGAGCTGGAGCGTGTTGCTCACCCATGTCAACACTGGCTAGAATATTTTTTCAGCTCTCCCGCAGGCATTAAACACTGGGAATTTTCTCTACAGAAGTCTCTCTTTTTTCCCCCCTTCCCCTTTCCCACACCACCACACAATACATGCATGCCTCATAAACACATACGCCCCATATATTCTAAAAATGACATGACATGACGGAAAGGACAGAGGAGAATAAACAGATGTGGCCCACAAAAGGGAAAATGGATCTGGACCGGCTGCAGGCACGGTCCGTCACATGGTTTGTAGTTTAACCCAGAAAATACAATGTTATGAAGTTTGGGGGAAGGGTGACAACCGGAGGCAGAGTACAGGCTGGGGGCACGAATGAAAAAACATTATTGAGGAGAAGGCCTAGGTGAGTATTGAGCCAAACATTTCGCCTGTGTCAGGCACCATCTAAAAAAGGTCTGAGCAAATAGCATCTACAAATCTAAGACTAGCTTTTAAATTCTAAGCAAAGTCATTCACGACACTGTACACTGTGTATCAGGTTCAAGTGACAGTGTCCCCCGACGTACAGATTCACGGGAGGTACAGTATGGAACCCACACCTGAGTCGCTAAAAGTCTGAAGGCGAGCAAGAGGGTTTCAGTCATTCCAAATTTATTAACTATTTGTTTTATAAATTGCATGTACATTTAAACTTACTGTACACAATCATGTAAGATGCATAACCGTTGTTCAATATGTTTAAAAATAATGGGGTAATAATTCCCTTATTTAACATATAAACATTCAAAATTTTGGCCTTTTTCAAAATAAAATAACAGAGTTGAATGTTTGAAGTCAGTGGAAGAGGTTTTCCCCAAAATTATAGACAATTTCAAGATTCCTGGGAAATCTATAAAAAATTAACAAGAGGGGGTACGCCAATACACGAACCCCCCCTCCCCCCCCCCATCCGTACAGTAAACCAGTAAACCAGTAAACCAGTAAACCAGTAAACCAGCAATAAATTTTTATGCTGATCGGATGAACGGTCTCAAGAGATGAACGAATCTTTGAAAAAGGAAAAAAAAAAAAACAGCCAACCACGGGAAAAAAGTCCCCTTCGGGAAAAAACCAAAAAAAAAAAAACATTTTTGATTGAGATGATTTGAGGGGAACTCTCAGTGGGGGAGAAAAAAGAGATGGGAACAAAGGGGGGAAAGGAAGAAAAGAAATAATTCTAGCAAATTATTTAGAAATAAAAAACACATTTCATAATTTTTTGTTTAAAAAAAAAAAATAATGATAAAAAACTCAGAGTTTACGTTCAGGAACAAAAATTTTATCAAATTGGGACCGAGAAAAGTTTGAGGAGATAAATATTAATACCATAATAAGATAAGGGAAATTTTAAGATGATAATTGCCCTTGAAAAAAAAAAAAAGTTATCAATTGAAGTGTTTACTAGACTTTAAAAGACTTTTTTAGATTCCCATATTAAAATCTAATTGGGAAACTTAAAATTTTGATGAGAGTGAATGAAAAAGATATAACAGAGGACTTGGAAGTCCATGGGGGAAAAATCAACCATTTTGGGAAAACACAATTTAGGGGAGAGACTAAAACTACTTTTACTAAACTAGTAGCTTTTATTTTAACTACTCGGTTACCACTACCACTAACACAGTTCTTTTTTTGCACTTACAACATAAGCGGGTAATTATTCCCTTCTGCTTTTCATGCGTTCGTGTTGCATCTTCGTCTCGTAGTTTTATTTCCCTTGTTTCCGAATTATGGAACCTTCGAATTACAAAAAAATTCGGTTTGAGTGTGTCTTTTCCATTGTGTTTGAGTGTGTCAAAAACCCTTCGTGTTTGAGGGGTCAAAAACCCTTCGTGTTTTAGTGTCAAACCATTCGGGGGTTTTTTTTAGGGGTCAAAAACCCTTCAGATCTTTAAAGTTTTGAGTAAAATCTCCTTGGGAGTCTCCCTTTTTTTAAAATAAAAATATTGATTTTATGGTCTTTTTTTTAGTGTTTGTTTCTGAGTGATGACATGTTACATAGTTTTTTTATCCTAAAGTGTATCTTTTTTTTGTGAAATTTTGGGAGACAAAACGGGATGGTATATTAACATGGGTTCTAACAGGTTTATAAAACAATATGGTGTCTGGTGGGGCCGAAGTTCCGAGCTTTGAAACCATTAGGTACTTTGAGATATTTATTATGATTATTCAAAAGTTTTTCCTTTTCGGTTAGATTGTTACCCAAAACTGATTTATAAAAACAAACCCCAGTACGGGGTGGGGATTGAACACATGGCAAGTGAGTCGTAAACTCCAGGCCAATATTTTTATATAAAATTGCAAGTTTATACATTCCAGAACCCCAATTTGAAATACTTTGGGCATCATGTTTGATAAGAGATGTTTCCCTAAATATTTTGTTGAATTAAGAATTAGGGGAAGAATTCTTGGCAAGCCCAATCTAAATAATGGCCGTATCCACTACACTAATGAACAAATTTTGTTTTTTCCACTAGATATTTTCTATTTATGTTGTTTAACTCTGGTCTAAAGAGATTTGCCAATTTGTCCTCAAAAAAGGTTCACCATTTTTTGTTCCGGGAGCAAAGCAACAAGAATCCACTGTTTTTAATTAAGAAACCAATGGATATGAAGGGATAGAAAATTATTTTTCTTCCAGAGAAAAAGAAAAATAAATTAACACGTAGAAGCTCAACTTTGAAAATAATAAAAAAAATATATAATTAAAAAAGGGCTGAAGACTTGACACTACAGCACGACCTGGTCCTGTAGTTTTAAACATGTTATGAACACACACACACACACCCCCCGGAAAATACAAGAGGGTGTTCCAGACCAAGACAAAAAAAAAACAGAAGCAGCTGAGAGGACACAAAGACGAAAGGAGCGGGAAGGAGAAAAAAGGACAGAACAGCAAACAGAGAGGGCAAAACAACAAGAGAAAGCACACACAGAACCCCCCCAAAAACCCAACAACCAAGCCCCTATCCCAACACAAACCACAACCCACACTCCGCCCCCCAACACCCTTTAAAACCCCCAATACATCCAGGTCCCCCCCCCGAACCCCCAAAACACAGGTTGGAGAGGAAACTAAAGGAGGAAAACCAACCTGAGGGAATAAAAAAAAGTGGGGGGTGGCACGGGCAAAGAGGCAACCGGACATAATAGCCTCACAGAACCAAGCTCACAGGTATGATAACAGATGCCATTTTTCCAATGGGATATCAGACCCTGAGAAAGAAAGGGGGTGGAGGAGGGACGCATAAAAAACCGAGGGGATTTTGATGAGCAGAAAGGAGACAGAGGGGAAGCAAGAGATTCATGGGGAAACCCTTTCAGTCGAGGCCCCGGGGAAATTGGTGATAACCCACCACAGAACAGCAGGAGGCCAAGGCAATAGTATGATGAGAGAAAGAGCAGGGTGACACACTGGTAAGTGGCGGGGAGGTTTTAAGCGGGCAAAGCTACTGATCATGGGTGATTTAAACCCAAAAGGAAATCATTGGGAAATTTGGGAGCACAGGGGGGCCAAGAAACGTGGAGGGCTAAGATGATGGAGGGGTCTGGAAAACCCATGTACCAACACTGGGACACTACCAGAGAGAGAGGAGAGGATGAACCAGCGAGACTGGCCCTAGTATTCACCTTGAGTAGTGCAGATATTGGGGACATCACATATAAAAAGACCCTGGGGGACCAGTGATCTTGGTTTTAAGCTCGATTACAGTAGAGTTCAATGGGGGGAAAAGCAGAGGGGCCAGAGAAAAGAAAACCCACAAAAAAGGGGGATTAGGGGCATGAAGAACTTTTTAACCGGGGTTCAGGGGGACAGAGAACGGGAAAGGGGAAATCAGTAAACAAGATGAGGGAATATGTGACAACAATATGCAAGGAAGCTGGGGGAGAGGTTTGTACCAAGGGTAACAAAACAATAAAAAACCCGGGATAGCCCATTGTTACCCAAGTGTGCGGGGGAATGGAAGAAGAAGAAGGAAAAGGCCCCCGGAAAAATAAGGAGAGCAGTCGCCAAAGAATGAATATGCACAGGTGAAGGGGGCCCCAACGACAGTACGAAATGAAAAAGAGTTGACGCCCCATCAGGAGGAAAACAACAGTAAGGACCAGGGGGTCAGGTAGGAAGGGAAAGGGGGAGAAATCACAAAAAAGCCAAAAGTGTGTGAGGGAAATCAACATGAGATTCAAAGAAGTGTTCACCGAGGAGACAGAAAACTCAAGAAAGACGAGAGGTGGGGGACACCACCAATGTTTGGGCAAAAACAACAACCAGGAGAAGTAAGAGGCTGCTGAGTGAGTGATACCCCAAAGCACAGGGCCGGATCACATCTCTCCAAGGGGCCTGGGGGGAAACTGAGGCGCTATTTTACCCCCAACAGCAATATTCAACACATCTATCGAAACAGGGGGACACTGAGGAAGGAGACAGCAAATGTAGTCCAATTTTAAAAAAGAGACAGACATGAAGCACTAAACCAGACCAGTGTCACTGACATGATAGTATGCAAAGTCAGGGAAGATTATCAGAAAAAGAGGGTGGAGCACCTAGAAAGGAATGAGTTATCAACAACACCAACACGGGTTTGGGAGGAAACCTGTGTCACAAACCCACTGGAGTTCTAGACAGGGGACAGCAGTAAGACAAGAGAGAGGGGGTGGGTAGATTGCATTTTCTTGGGCTGTAAGAAGGCGTTTGACACAGTTCCCACAAGAGAAGTAGCTGGGGGGCCAGGCAGGGATAACAGGAAGGCACTCAATGGATCAGGGGAAATTTTGTCAGGAAGACAGCAGCAGTTGGTTCGTGGCGGTGTCAGGAGGGGGGCCCCCCTGCGAGGCCCAGGTTTTTTTTTTACAGACATAATATCATTAAAAAGGGTTAATTTGGGATAAAACTCGGGTTTTCCCCCCCGGGGAGGCCCAAGTTTTTTTTATACAGACATAATAGGGCAAAAAGGGGGCAATTTCGGGTCCCAAGGGGGCTCCAATACGGGGCCCCCAATTATTTTTATACAAAATAATATGCATTAAAAAGGGGTTTCAATTTCGGAGTCCCAAACTGGGGGGGCCTAAGGGGGTTTATGAATTTTGAAATAGTTTATTGTAGATCGGGGGAAAACTGGAAGGGTGGTTGGCGCTGTTATTACGGGAATACAAAAAAAAAAGGGGCCGAAAAGGTTGAAATAATAAAAAATTTTCAAAAAAATATTAAAATGAAAACCCCCGGGGGGAGAAAAAAATTTGAGGGAGAACAAAGTCATAGAAAAAAAGGGTGGCAGAATTTAT
>WNWK01059419.1:0-10193 GCA_009830355.1 Cherax destructor | reverse complement strand
GATCTGTGTGTAATAGTTGTTTTTTGGGGTCATGTAAGTCTTTTAATTAGGTTGATATCAGGACAATGCCAACGGGAAGTGTGATTCTATAATAGACTTGAGAACAATGGATTATGCTAAACTTAATGATATGGTATTAGATTATAGTCTTACTTGCTAAGGGATTTACAATTATGTGCGTTTTACGGGAAATTTTTTAAAGTGATATAGGATATTTGAATAATGTTAACCCTCTCAGGGTCCAAGGGGGGTCTCCGAAACTCGTTCTCAGGGTCCAAGAATTTAAAAAAAAAAAAATTATTTTTTTCCTATGGAATGATAGAGAATCTTTTTCTGATCATAACGCCATAAAAATTATGAAATTTGATCGAAAACTAACGGAATTATGCTTTCGCGAAGTTAGCGGTAGCCATGACACTTACGCATCGGCGATTTCGCCCACTTTGAGCCCTATTTTCGGCACATTCCAATGTTTCAGTCTACTAAAATTATAGCTATTTTGCTAGAACTCCATTTCTTCTATCGATTGAGTACAAGAAACCACCTATTTACCAATTTTAACTACCCAAAATAGTAGTCAAAAAATGGCAATTTGGCCAATTTCACACAAATTTCAAACGATGCCAATTTCAAAATAGGGTCCATAATAAACAAGGCAGACATTCCTGGCACTAAAATAACATCTTCTCTGTTCATTAGTCACGTCTCCAGGCTGCTCTTACATTACTTTTGCTTTCCATTTTGAATTTTTATTCTTTCAAAAAATAGAAGATTTACTGTTATGTATACAACTGCATCACTGTAAAAATGGTATAAATAATATCAGCGCACTTGTGCAAGAATATTAGACTCTCCAGTTGATGTGTATTGGACTCATGGTGTGATTTGTTTACTCCTGAACATCGGCTAAAATCGAACATTTTCGCTACTTTGGGCTCAGTTTCAAGGTACTTGTCATCGTGAAACCAGTCAAAATGATCTCTATTTCTGTAACATATCATCTATTCTATAAAATGAGACTAAGAAAACGAGAATACAAGCATAAATACCATACGAAAATAGACTGCAAAGTCGCTGTTTTAAACCAAAAACACGGTCAGAGTTTTTTTTTCCTCATTATGCACTGTGTGGTGCAGGAATTTTTTTTATACTGCGCACACTGACCGCACAGACCCATTCTATCACATCTAGGCCTAACAGCCTGTTTCTGCTTGATTTGAGGGCGCTAGAATTTAGGCGTACTAGTACGTCAATAACCCCAGTGCGTAAGACGTACTAGTACGACCAAAACCCCGAAAGGGTTAAATGCAAAGTGGGAGTTGACACAGTTACTTTTTGCTTATGGGAGATTCTAAAGAAAAGTTGCAAAGGTTAGTGGATGAGTTTGAGAGGGTATGTAAAGGTAGAAAGTTGAAAGTGAACATAGATAAGAGTAAGGTGATGAGGGTATCAAACGATTTAAATAAAGAAAAATTGGATATCACATTGGAGAGAGGGATTATGGAAGAAGTAAATGTTTTCAGATATTTGGGAGTTGACGTGTCAGCGGATGGGTTTATGAAGGATGAGGTTAACCATAGAATTGATGAAGGAAAAAAGGTGAGTGGTGTGTTGAGGTATCTGTGTAGACAAAAAACGTTATCCATGGAGGCAAAGAAGGGAATGTACGAAAGTATAGTGGTACCAACACTCTTATATGGGTGTGAAGCATGGGTTGCAAATGCTGCAGCGAGGAGGAGGCTGGAGGCAGTTGAGATGTCCTGTCTAAGGGCAATGTGTGGTGTAAATATTATGCAGAAAATTCGGAATGTGGAAATTAGGAGAAGGTGTGGAATTACTAAAAGTATTTGTCAGAGGGCTGAAGAGGGGTTGTTGAGGTGGTTTGGTCATTTAGAGAGAATGGATCAAAGTAGAATGACTTGAGAGCGTATAAATCTGTAGGGGAAGGAAGGCGGGGTAGGGGTCGTCCTAGAAAAGGTTGGAGGGAGGGGGTAAAGGAGGTTTTGTGGGCGAGGGGCTTGGACTTCCAGCAAGCATGTGTGAGCGTGTTAGATAGGAGTGAATGGAAACGAATGGTTTTTGGGACCTGACGAGCTGTTGGAGTGTGAGCAGGGTAATATTTTGTGAAGGGATTCAGGGAAACCAGTTAATTGATTTAGTTGGACTTGAGTCCTGGAAGTGGGAAGTACAGTGCCTGCACTTTAAAGGAGGGGTCTGGGATAGTGACAGCTGGGAGGGACTATTCTCAGCTGTCGTATCTGAGCTCCTCTGCAAAGACAGTGATTATGTATGGGTGTGGTGAAAGTGTTGAATGATGATGAAAGTATTTTCTCTTTGGGGATTTTCTTTCTTTTTGGGTCACCCTGCCTCGGTGGGAGACGGCCGACTTATTGAAAAAAAAAAAAAAAAAATCAGTGATTCCTTGGTGCTTGCCGCAGTGTTTGCTCTAGCTGGTGCTCAATTTACCTGGTGTTCCCACAAGGTACTAAGTGGTCCCAGATTTTTTTAATATGGCACACACCAAATGTTAAGACCCATTCTATGCTCACCAGGCATCTCAGGCCAATCGTGCCAAATTTGGAGGCAGGAAAAATAAAACGTAAAAATTTATTTGGGGCAGTAGCAGTACTAACGTTTATATACGTTTGGACCGTTTAAGGGTTAAAGGGAGAAAACAGGAGTGCCCGGTAAAGGGTTAAAATAGGTGATTTTTGGCTTACACAATGTTATAATGAAAACCAGGTATTTTTCAGTTGCTGCTGTTATAGAGCAACAAGAGCTAGGACCTTGTGTTTAGGTGTCCTTATACACTTTTCAGTGGTGATATCAGACATTTTAGACACTTTCGATATTGAAAAAAACAGCTCCTTTTCACATGCCAGTAATTTTCACTGATTGTTTGGGGTTGTGAACCTTTGAGCCATACAAATGGGCCCTCCTGTACATATGTATATGCATACATACAAACATGCATATACACATGCAGTTAAATTATAGGTTCTTGAAATATATGTAGCTCTTTTAAATAATTTATTGTATACGTAAAAATTATAAGATACGTGTGAAAAGAGAAGCAGTGAATGAGCTTTTCAGGTTTGTTAACTGCATATTTTTTATTTCAGTGGTATGGGCTCGAGTACAAGGAGCATTGTGGTGGCCAGCAATGGTTGATATTGATCCTGACTACAAGAAGTATATGTGGCTCAACGACATTACTACATCACCAGTAAGATGCAGAACAGATAAATAAGACATGTGCAGTAGTTAGGTAGCTTTATTTGAAAATATTTCGCCAACACAGTAGGCTTCATCAGTCAAAGACAGAGGTGACTAAATATGAAGAACCAGCAGAGGAAAGGGAAAGATGATGTGATCAGTGCATCAACTTCAAAGAATTAGTTTGGAGAAGTAGTTTCAAGGTTTATGGACTGATCACATCTTCTTTCATTTTCCACTGCTAGTTCTCCATATTTGTCATTTCTGTTTCAGAATAAAAATACCTAACTGTTGCATATGTCTCATTTATCTACTTTTCAGTATTATATATCATTATTATATATTTTTTTTTAACACGTTGGCCGTCTCCCACCGAGGCTGGGTGACCCAAAAAGAAAGAAAATCCCCAAAAGAAAATACTTTCATCATCATTCAACACTTTCACCTCACTCACACATAATCACTGTCTTTGCAGAAGCGCTCAAATACGACAGTTCACAAAATCCCTCCAAACCTCCAATATCTCAATCCCCTCCATTAAAGTGCAGGCATTGTACTTCCCATTTCCAGGACTCAAGACCAACTAAATAAATTAACTGGTGTCCCTGAATCCCTTCAGAAAATGTTACCCTGCTCACACTCGAACAGCTCCTCAGGTCCCAAAAACCATTCGTCTCCATTCACTACTAACACGCTCACACATGCTTGCTGGAAGTCCAAGCCCCTCGCCCACAAAACCTCCTTTACCCCCTCCCTCCAACTTTTTCTAGGACGACCCCTACCCCGCCTTCCTTACCCTACAGATTTATACGCTCTCCAAGCCATTCTACTTTGATCCATTCTCTCTAAATGACCAAACCACCTCAACAACCCCTCTTCAGTTCTCTGACAAATACAAACAAACAAACTAAACAAACAAATTTTATTTATTTCATTGCAGATTACATGGGTATCGGAAGTTACAATGTAAATTGAATGCAAGGAGAGCCACTGACATGCCATGGCATTAGGGGCAGCTTATTCTAGTCCTTAAAAACTATGTACTTAATATTAGAGAAATTTATATGGGTAACTCCACACCTTCTCCTAATTTCCACATTCCGAATTTTCTGCATAATATTTACACCACACATTGCCCTTAGACAGGACATCTCCACTGCCTCCAGCCGCCTCCTCGCTGCAGCATTTGCAACACATGCTTCACACCCATATAAGAGTGTTGGTACCACTGTATTTTCGTACATTCCCTTCTTTGCCTCCATGGATAACGTTTTTTGTCTCCACAGATACCTCAATGCACCACTCACCTTTTTTCCTTCATCAATTCTATGGTTAACTTCATCCTTCATAAACCCATCCGCTGACACGTCAATTCCGAAATATCTGAAAACATTTACTTTTTCCATAATCCCTCTTTTCAATGTGATATCCAATTTTTCTTTATTTAAATCGTTTGATACCCTCATCACCTTACTCTTATCTATGTTCACTTTCAACTTTCTACCTTTACACACCCTCCCAAACTCGTCCACTAACCTTTGCAACTTTTCTTTAGAATCTTCCATAAGCACAGTATCATCAGCAAAAAGTAACTGTGTCAACTCCCATTTTGCATTTAATTTCCTATAATTTAATCCCACCCCTCTCCCCAACACCCTAGCATTTACTTCTTTTACAACCCCATCTATAAATGTATTAAACAACCATGGTGACATTACACATCTCTTTCTAAGAACTACTTTTACCGGGAAGTAATCACCCTCTCTCCTACACACCCTAACCTGAGCCTCACTTTCCTCATAAAAGCTCTTTACAGCCTTCAGTAACTTACTACCTATTCCATACACTTGCAACATTTGCCACATTGCTCCCCTATCCACTCTATCATATGCCTTTTCTAAATCCATAAATGCAATGAAAACTTCTCTACCTTTATCTAAATATTGTTCACATATATGGTTCACTGTAAACACTTGATCTACACATCCCCTACCCATTAACATGCAACATTAACACCCCTCCTTCAGAGTGCAGACACTGTACTTCCCATCTCCAGGACTCAAGTCCGGCCTGCCGGTTTCCCTGAATCCCTTCATAAATGTTACTTTGCTCACACTCCAACAGCATGTCAAGTATTAAAAACCATTTGTCTCCATTCACTCCTATCAAATAAGCTCACACATGCTTGCTGGAAGTCCAAGCCCCTCGCACACAAAACCTCCTTTACCCCCTCCCTCCAACCTTTCCTAGGCTGACCCCTACCCCGCCTTCCCTCCACTATAGATTTATACACTCTCGAAGTCATTCTGTCTCGTTCCATTCTCTCTACATGTCCGAACCACCTCAACAACCCCTCCTCAGCTCTGGATAATAGTTTTGGTAATCCCGCACCTCCTCCTATTTTCCAAACTCCGAATTCTCTGCATTATATTCACACCACACATTGACCTCAGACATGACATCTCCACTGCCTCCAGCCTTCTTCTCCTCATTGCAACATTCATCACCCATGCTTCACACCCATATAAGAGTGTTGGTATAACTATACTCTCATACATTCCCCTCTTTACTTCCATGGACAAGGTTCTTTGTCTCCACAGACTCCGAAGTGCTCCCCTCGCCCTTTTCCCCTCATCAATTCTATGATTCACCTCATCCTTCATAGACCCATCTGCTGACATGTCCACTCCCAAATATCTGAATACATTCATCTCCTCCATACTCTCTCCCTCCAATCTGATATCCAATCTTTCGTCACCTAATCTTTTTGTTATCCTCATCACCTTACTCTTTCCTATATTCACTTTCAGTTTTCTTCTTTTACACACCCTACCAAATTCATCCACCAACCTCTGCAACTTCTCTTCAGAATCTCCCAAAAGCACAGTGTCATCAGCAAAAAGCAACTGTGACAACTCCCACTTTGTATTTGATTCTTTATCTTTTAACCCCACACCTCTTGCCAAGACCCTCGCACAACCCCATCTATAAATATATTGAACAACCACGGTGACATCACACATCCTTGTCTAAGGCCCACTTTTACTGGGAAATAGTCCCCCTCCCTCCTACACACTCTAACCTGAGCCTCACTATCCTCATAAAAACTTGACTGCTTTCAGTAACCTACCTCCTATTCCATACACCTGCAACATCTGCCACATTGCCTCCCTATCCACCCTATCATACGCCTTTTCCAAATCCATAAAGGCCACAAAAACCTCTTTACCCTTATCCAAATACTGTTCACCTATATGTTTCACTGTAAACACTTGGTCTACACACCTCCTACCTTTCCTAAAGCCCCCTTGTTCATCTGCTATCCTGCTTTCTGTCTTACTCTTAAATCTTTCAATAATAACTCTATTATACACTTTACCAGGTACACTCAACAGACTTATTTCCCTATATTTTTTGCACTCTCTTTTGTCCCCTTTGCCTTTATACAAAGGAACAATACATGCTCTCTGCCAATCCCTAGGTACCTTACCCTCTTCCATACATTTATTAAATAATAGCACTAACCACTCCAAAACTATATCCCCACCTGCTTTTAACATTTCTATCTTTATCCCATCAATCCCAGCTGCCTTACCCCCTTTCATTCTACCCACTGCCTCACAAACTTTCCTTACACTCACAACTGGCTCTTCAACACTCCTACAAGATGTTATTCCTCCTTGCCCTATACACGAAATCACAGCTTCCCTGTCTTCATCAACATTTAACAACTCCTCAAAATATTCCCTCCATCTTCCCGATACCTCTAACTCTCCATTTAATAACTCTCCTCTCCTATTTTTAACTGTCAAATCCATTTGTTCCCTAGGCTTCCTCAACTTATTAATCTCACTCCAAAACTTTTTCTTATTTTCAACAAAATTTGTTGATAACATCTCACCCACTCTCTCATTTGCTCTCTTTTTACATTGCTTCACCACTTTCTTAACCTCTCTTTTTCTCTCCATATACTCTTCCCTCCTTGCATCACTTCTACTTTGTAAAAACCTCTCAAATGCTAACTTTTTCTTCCTTACTACTCTCTTTACATCATCATTCCACCAATCGCTCCTCTTCCCTCCTGCACCCACTCGCCTGTAACCACAAACTTCTGCTGAACACTCTAATATTACATTTTTAAATCTACCCCAAACATCTTCGACCCCATTGCCTGCACTCTCACTAACCCATCTATCCTCCAATGGTTGTTTATATCTTACCCTAACTGCCTCCTCTTTTAGTTTATAAACCTTCACCTCTCTCCTACTGCTTCTATTTTCCTTGTATCCCATCTACCTTTTACTCCCACTGTAGCTATAACTAAAAAGTGATCTGATATATCTGTGGCCCCTCTATAAACATGTACATCCTGAAGTCTACTCAACAGTCTTTTATCTACTAATATGTAGTCCAACAAACTACTGTCATTTTGCCCTACATCATATCTTGTATACTTATTTATCCTCTTTTTCTTAAAATATGTATTACCTATAACTAAACCCCTTTCTATACAAAGTTCAATCAAAGGGCTCCCATTATCATTTACACCTGGCACCCCAAACTTACCTACCACACCCTCTCTACATGTTTCTCCTACTTTAGCATTTAGGTCCCCTACCACAATTACTCTCTCACTTGGTTCAAAAGTTCCTATACACTCACTTAACATCTCATACATTTATTAAACAAAAATACCAACCACTCCAACACTATATCCCCCCTGCTTTTAACATTTCTGTCATGATCCCGTCAGTTCCAGCTGCTTTACCCCCTTTCATTCTACGTAATGCCTCACGCACCTCCCCCACACTCACATCCTGCTCTTCTTCACCCCTAAACGATGTTGTACCTTTTGGCCAGTACATGAAATTACCGCCTCCCTATTTTCATCGACATTTAAAAGTTCCTCAAAATATTCCCGCCATCTACCCAATACCTCCAGCTCCCCATCTACTAACTCCCCTACTCTGTTTTTAACTGACAAATCCATTCGTTCCCTAGGCTTTCTTACCTTGTTTATCTCACTCCAAAATGTTTTCTTGTTTTCAGCAAAATTTCTTGACAGAGCCTCTCCCATTCTTTCATCTGCTCTTCATTTACACTCTCTCACCACTCTCTTCACCTTTCTTTTACTCTCCATATACAGTGGACCCCCGAGTTTCGTAAAAACTTCACTCCTGAAGTTTGCTCAAGTGCCATTACCGAACGAATTTACCCCCTTAAGAAAAAATGTCACGTAGGTTAGTCTATTTCAGACCCCCAAAAATACTTTTCCACAAGCACTTACAATATTATACTTACATAAATGTACGATTTCCGGGGTTTACGAAACTCGGGGGTCCACTGTACTCTGCTCTTCTATTAACACTTCTGTTTTGTAAAAAGCTCTCATAAGCTACTTTTTTCTTTTTTATCACGCCCTTTACTTCTTCATTCCACCACTCACTCCTCTTTCCTCCTGCACCCACCCTCCTATAGCTACAAACTTCTGCCCCACATTCTAATACTGCATTTTAAAACTATCCCAACTCTCTCAAGCCCCCACTACTCATACATGCACTAGCCCACCTTTCTGCCAATAGTTGCTTATATCTCACCCTAACTTCCTCCTCCCGTAGTTTATACACTTTTACCTCTCTGTTACTTGCTGTTGCCATTTGCTTTTTGTCCCATCTACCTTTTACTCTAACTGTAGCTACAACTAAATAATGATCCGATATATCCGTTACCCCTCTATAAACATGTACATCCTGAAACCTACCCATCAACCTTTTATCCACCAATACATAATCGAACAAACTACTTTCCTTACGTGCTATATCACATCTTGTATACTATATCCCACTTTTCACATCCAACCTTTATTTTACTCCACATAATCCTTGAATTTATACATTTATATTCCCTCTTTACCTGCCATAACTGATTATTCAACATTATTGCCACTCCTTCTTTAGCTCTAACTCTATTTGAAACCCCTGACCTAATCCCATTTATTTCTCCCCACTGAAATTCTGCTACTCCCTTCAGCTTTGTCTCACTTAAAGCCAGGACATCCAGCTTCTTTTCATTCATAACATCTACAATCATCTCTTTCTTATCATACGCACAACATCCACGCACATTCAAACATCCCACTTTGACGGTTTTCTTCTTTTTCTTTTTGGTAAATCTATACAGGAAAAGGGGTTACTAGCCCATTGTTCCCGGCATTTTAGTTGACTTTTACAACACGCATGTCTTACGGAGGAAAGATTCTTATTCCGCTTCCCCATGGATATGAAAGGAAAAGCAATAAGAACAAGAACTATTAAGATAAAATCAAAGAAAACTCATATGATTGTGTATATATACACATATATAATGACTGGACACTTCCCTACAACTGCTATTAGCATGGGAAGCTTGTTTTGGTGTGAGTGTGTGTGGACGTCTAAATATGCTGAATCAGGGTGGGGCTACTGTCAAAATGACATATTATACCATCACTCAACACCCTCACTGCCTGTCAACACCCATGTGTTCCCAGGCTGCCTTCCCCACCATCCTAGCTTCTTTCCTACCTACCTTCCTTTCTTTATTCCTTCATTCCTTCCTTCCTTTCTTACTTCTTTCCTTTCTCTCATCTCTTCCTTCCTTCCTTTTTTTCTTTCTGTCTTTCTTTCTTTCTTCCTTCATTCCTTCTTTTCTTCCTTCCTTTCTTACTTCTTCTTTCCTTCCTCTCTTTCTTTCTTTCTTTCTTTCTTAGTTCCTTCCTTCCTTTCCTCCTTCATTACTTACTTCTTTCCTTCCTTCCTTCCTCTCATCTCTTCTTTCCTTCCTTCCTTCCTCTCATCTCTTCCTTCATTACTTTCTTTCTTCCCTCATTCCTTCCTTCCTTCTGGTATCCTGGGCATTGGTTTCGGTCACAAACTCCTCAAAACCATGAAATTCATCTTCAGAGACACTTCCATCTGTGTTAGAGCAATCACTTGGGA
>WNWK01059418.1:0-10193 GCA_009830355.1 Cherax destructor | reverse complement strand
TCATACTTCCCCCTTATTTGTCTCCATGGATAACATTCTTTGTTTCCACAGACCCTTTTGTTCAACACCAATTTTTTCCTTTATCAGTTCTAGGGTTTTCCCCTGCCCTTCATAACCCCATCTGCTGACAAGTTCTACCCAAATATCTGAACATATTCTTTTTTCCCATCCCCCCTCCAGGGGATACCCAAATTTTTTTTTTTACCTAAATCATTTGATACCCTCATCACACTCTTATCTATGTTCTTTTTAATTTTTCTACCTTAACACCTCCCCAAATTTTGTTCACTAACATTTGCAACTTTTTTTTGGGTCCCCAAAAACACAGTATCATCGGCAAAAATTTTTTTTTTTTAAAACAGGGCCAAAATTCCACCAAGGAGGGGGGCCCGAAAAAAAAAATTTTCATCATCATTCACTCCATCACTTTTCCAGAAGGGTTTACACTAAGAAAAAATCAAGAAAACCCCCTCCTTCAGAGTCCGGGGCACGGCTTCCCATCTCCAAAACCCCCAAACCGCCACCGGTTTCCCCTGAACCCTTCATAAATGTTTTTTTGCTCCCCTCCAACAGCACGCAAATTAAAACCTTTGCCTATTCCTTATCAAATACGCCACATGCTTGCTGAAGTCTAAGCCCTCGCAAAAAAAATTTCCTTTTCCCCCCTCCCTCCAACCTTTCCTAGGCCCCCCCCTACCCCCCCTTCCTCCATCAGATTTAAAACTTTTCGGCCACTCTTCTGCCCTTTTCTCTCAATGCCAAAAAACCACCTCAACAACCCCCCTTTTCCTCTGACAATCGTTTTGGTAATCCCGCACCCCTCCTAATTTCCAAACTCCGACCTCTGCATTATATTTACACCAAAATTGACCTCAGACATGACATCTCCACTGCCTCCCAGCCTTCTCCTCGTTAAAACATTCATCACCCATGCTTCACACCCATAAAGAGCGTTGGTATAACTATTTTTTAACTTTCCCCTTTTTTCCTATAGACAAGGTTTTTTTGTCTCCACAGATTTTCCGGGGAAATGTCCCTCACCCTTTTTCCTCATCAATTTATGAAAATTTACCTTTTGGGGGCCCATCCACAAACCACCCCCTTAAAAAATCTAAAAACATTCACCCCTCCATACTTTCCCCAATCTGATATCCAATTTTCCACCTATTTTTTTTGTTATCCTATCACCTTATTTTTTTCCTATATTCACTTTCAATTTTTTTCTTTACACCCCTTCCAAAAATTTATCCCCAAAAACCCCTGAGCTTCTTTTAGAATCCCCAAAAAACAGTGTCATCAGAAAAAAACAACTGTGAAAACCCCATTTTTTTTTGTTTTTTTTCTTTAGCCCAACACCTCTTGCCAAGCCCCCCCATTCACTTTTACAACCCCATCTATAAATATATTGAACCCCCGGGGGAATCAAAATCCTTGTCTAAGGCCCATTTTTTTCTGGGAAATAGTCCCCCCCTCCTACACCCCCAACCTGAGCCTCACTATCCTCAAAAAAACTTTCCCCGTTTTCAGTAACCCCTTTCCCCCTTTTCCAACACCGCAACATCTGCCACTTTCCCCCATCTACCCATCATCCCCTTTCCCCAAAACCATAAAATGCCAAAAAAACTTTTTTTTCCCCCTTATCCAAATACTGTTCACCTTTTGTTTCACTGTAAACACTTGGTCTACACACCCCCTCCTTTTTCCTAAACCCCCTTTTTGTTCATCTGCTATCCTGTTTTCTGTTTTTTTTCCTTAATTTTTTAAAATAATAACTCTCCCTTTTAATTTACCAGGTACACTAACAGACTTTTCCCCCCTAAATTTTTGGGGAATTCCCTTTTGCCCCTTTTGGGGCCTTTATACAAAGGAACAAAAAAACCCCTTCTGCCAATCCCCAGGTACCTTACCCTCTTCCATACATTTATTAAATAATGGGAAACCAAAAACCCAAAATTATATCCCCACCTTTTTTAACATTTTTATTTTTATCCCATCAATCCCAGCTCCCTTTTTCCCCTTTTTATTCTACCCCCTGCCCCCAAAATTCCCACACCCAAAACTTCTTCCACCCCCACGATGTTATTTTTTGCCCACAAAAAAACCAGTTTCCCCCGTCTTCATCAACTTTTTAAAAAATTAAAAATTTCCATTTTCCCCTAACCTTAACTTCCATTTAATAACTTCCCCTCCTTTTTTTTAACTGTAAAACCATTTGTTCTCTAGGCTTCCCCAATTTAAATTTAACTCATTCCAAAATTTTTTTTATTTTCAAAAAAAATTTGCTGATAACATCTCACCCATCCTCTCATCTGCTCTCTTTTTACTTTTCCCACTTTTTTTAACCCCCTCTTTTTCTCCATATATTTTTCCCCCCTTGAACACTTCAATTTGAAAAACCCCTTTTAGCAAAATTTTTCCCTTTTTACTTTTTTAAACATCATTCCCCCAAACCCCCCTCTTCCCTCCCGCACCCACCGCCTGAAAACCCCAAAAAAATTCGGAACACCTAACACAAATTTTTAAACCCCCCATACATTTTCCCTTTCCTAAAACTCTCACTAGCCCATCTATCCTCCAATAGTTGTTTATATCTTACCCTAACTGCCCCCCTTTTAGTTTAAAAACCCCTTCCCCCTTTTTACTTACTGATTCATTTTCCTTGTATCCCATCTACCTTTTACTCCCACTGTAGCTATAACTAAAAAGTGGTCTGATATATCTGTACCCCCCCTATAAACATGTACACCCCTAAGTCTACTCAACAGTCTTTTATCTACCAATACATAGTCCAACAAACTACTGTCATTACGCCCTACATCATATCTTTTATACTTATTTATCCTTTTTTTTTTTTTTAAAATATGTATTTTCCCATAACTAAACCCCCCTATACGTTCAATCAAAGGGCTCCCATTATCATTTACACCCCGGGACCCCAAACTTACCTACTACACCCCCCTGCATGTTTCTCCCCACTTTTAGCATTTAGGTCCCCTACCACAATTCCCCATTTTTGGTTAAAAGTCTTTTAAATTCGCTTAAAAACTCCCAAAAATTTTCTCTCCTCTACACTCCTCTCTTTTTTCCCGGTGCATTTGCTTATTTTTAACCCCCCTTTGATCCGAAAACCCCTTTTTTAATCCCCCTAATCCTTTTTAAATTTTCAACATTTATATTTCTTTTCCCCTTTCCTAACTGATCCTTTTAAAATTGGGGAACCCCCCTTAGCTCTAACTCCCCCCAGATACTCCTGACTTAATCCCATTTATTTCTCCCCCCCCGAAACTTTCCACCCCCTTAGCCCCTTTTTCCTTAAATGGACATCCAACTTTTCCTTTTTTTTTTAAAATGGGGAACATCTCTTTTTTTTCAACCGCACTACATCCACGCCCCCTTTAGACAACCCAATTTTTTAAAATTTTTTTCTTCCTTTTTTGATTTGTACAGGAGAATTTTTTTGCCCATTGCTCCTGGGGTCTTAGTTTCCCAAAAAAAAATGGCTTAGGGGGAAAGGTTTTTTCCCTTCCCCCCCTGGGGAAAGAAAAAAAAAAGAAAAGAGTTTTAAGAAAAAAAAAAAAAACCTAGATGTGTGTAGGAATAATGAAAGTGATGCCAGTGAGGGACCAAAATTAAAAAAAAGAAGTGCTAGATATACCTTTTTATCCAGTTTTTTATAAAGAAAAAGAACCAGCAATCCTACCATCTTTTAAAACGTTTAAAAGGGTTTTTGTTTAAAATCACCGGGGGGACTTTGAAAAACTCCCTGGGTGGTTCGCCCAATCCCCACTCCCCAATAAAAAGAAAAAAAAACCCCTTTTTTTATTTGGGGTTCCCCCAAAAATTTTAAACCCCCCCTCCCCCCAAAAACCCAAAACATTTTTTTGAACCCCACTATAAAATATGTTAAACAACCAGGGGCATTAACACCCTTTTTTTGGGGGCCTTTTTTACTGGAAAGTTTTGGGGTTTTTTTTTTAAAACTGGCCATATCCCCCCAAGACAGGGGACTTGTTTTTTGGGGTTGTGACAGGGAATTTTTTGGGAAAGGGGTTCAGGGGTTTTGTCCTGGGGGGGAAGTACAATGCCTACTTTAAAAGGGGTTTCATTTCTGTTTGGAGTGACATCTGAACTGTCGGCCCGGGGCCCCCCGAAAGAAGGGGGTTATGCAAAAAATTGAAAGTTTTTTTTTTTTTTGGGGGCAAAACCCCCCTTTTGGGGGGGACGGGGCCTTGTGTTGAAAGAAAGAAAATACAGTGACCCATTTTTTGAAAATTTTTTCCAGAATGCTGTTAGCCGACAACGAATTTGGGGTTTCCCTAAGGGGAAATGTAAATTGATTAACATTTCAGACCCCCAAAAAAAAACTTACAAAAACCCCTTCAAAAAAAAAATTTCAAAATTTTCAGGTTTTTGGGAACGAAAAAACCAGGGTCCACTGTTTTAATGTGTGTTTACGTTCTTTTTACCTGAGCTCATTATTAAAAGGACAGATGGGGTAAAAAATTTTTTTATTTTTTTTTTGGTAGGAACCAATTCCTTTTATGGGCTATAAAGGTCTTTGGAATTGTATTTAGTGATGCTTTGAAACACTTCACAGATCAAACACCAACTGCTCTTTAAAAAAAATATATTTTAGTGATAGGGGAAAAAAATTTTTTTGAAAATAAAATTTAAAAAATTCTATTGTTCTACATACAGTTTGTATGCAGTGTCCAATTTTTTAAAATGGGTTGCTTTTTTTGTATTGTAGTTAAAAATTTTTTTAATTGGAACCTTTTGGTTTTTTTAGGAGGGGTTTTTGGGATTAATTTTGATGGAATGCAAAAAAAAAAAAACAAAAGATTTGTTTTTTTAATATATGCATTAAAAAAAATAGTGTTCATTGGGATCTACCATTATTTTGTTGTTCATAATTTTTTTTTTTTTTTTAAAAACAAAATGATACCACATTACTTAGTTTGAAATTTTGGTATTTAAAGGGGTTTCCATAAAAAAAAGGGAGAGATTTTTGTGTGTTCTTTGGGGAAAAATATGATATAAAATTTAAAAAGTACTTTATGTATGGTTTAATCGGGGGATGGTCACTGTATACTAGAAATTGAGACAGTGGTTGTGGGTTAGGGGGTATTAAGAGTGGTTAACACTTGTAAAAAAATTTCCCTTTTTTTGAGAGAAATTTTTTCCCCTTTTTTTGGGGTATGCTTAGTCTTAATGAAACCCTCTTATGTATGAATAAAGTCAAAAAAGCCTATGCATTTTGCTGCAGGGAAAAAATTTTTTTTATCATGGAAAAATTTTTTATATTCTATTTTCTTAGATTTTAAAAAAACTGCCTTGATGATGGGATTTCTTTCATAGGGTTTAAAAAATTTTGTTGTTATGGTTTAGGGGCAAAAAGGGTTAAAAATTAAACAATAATTTTAAGATTTTAGATAACGATGAATATATATAAATATATTATTTATTTAGTCTATATTGTAAGACTCTGGGGACCAAGTTGGCAGACTGTCTAAAGGGAACTCAGCCATGGAAAATTTTCCCCAAAGACCCGGGTTAGAGACCCCAATGAGAACCTTTTAGGATGGTATATTACGGGCCCCCAGAATGTTTCTCTGGTTTTCCCTGTGCTTTGCTTGGAATGGAAAAAGTAAAGCATGGGGGTTTTAGCTGAACCAAGTGTGGTTTGATATTGTTTAATTTGAGGGATTATTGGGCTTCAGATACATCAAAAAAATTTTTATGTGTAATCTTGGGGTTTGGGTCCTTTTTCTTCAAGGTATCATTCTTTTAAAATATCCCCCGATCTTTAAATTTTAAAAATCCCCATCAACCATCAGTTCTTAATAACTTTAATGTGTGTTTTAAATAAGTACCTTGATTTATACCTTGGTTTAGAAAGTCAGTTTTGGGAAAATTTAATCTGGTCAGTTTTATGCATTGTTTAAAAAAAATGAATTAAATCATCATTGATTGATATGATATGCCATTCATACCAGCAACTAGTGTTGTCTTTTTTAAAAAATTAAAAAAATTTTCAGAATTAAATGTTAATGTTTTTTGGGGAGAAATTTAATGAATTGTGTGAATGTCTTCTGTGGGGTTTTTTTAGGACTGTACTACTTAAAAGTGATTTTTTTTTTATGGATATTAAAAGGACATGGTTAGGTACTATATTAGTAAAATAACAAAAAGGAAATTAAAATTTTTAATAAATGTTTTAATCATTAAAGGGGGTAAGTGAATCATTGTTTATGGAAAATATTGTGTTTTTAAAAATGTTGTAAATTTTATATTGAAAATTTTTTTTTTTCTGTTTTTCCTTTTTATAAAAAAAAAAAGGAAAAAGCAAGAAATATTACGGGCAAGTTGAAATCAAATAATCAGCTTTTCAATATGAATCATTTTTTTGACTGCAGTCAAAACCTTTTTACTGAAATATTGGGGGTTTGAAACCTTCCCCATGACTCATTCAGCATAATGTTTTTCCCTTTCCCCCATAAATTAAGTATCAACAAATCTCTCAGCCCCACACGTTTTGACATTAATTAATGATGATGATGATAATAATAATGTTTTTCAAATTTTTTATGAACCACAAATTTTTTTTCTATTAGAACCACACTGTTTATTGGGAGTTTTTCTTTTAATACTTTCACACATGCCAACTAGCTCAGATTTTTTTTTTCCCTTACCTTCATAAACTTATTCAGGCCCCCCCATTTGCTGTTTGTGGTTATTTCCAAGATCTTGTGTTGCTATGGGGTCAGTAAAAAATAAATTTTAAATTATGTGAAAAAAAAAAGGTTTTCCCGAAAAAAAAAAATTTGGAAAAAAATGTTATGCCCTATAATGTCGCTAAATTGTGACAGTACTGTATGCCTTTTTTGGGTTTGGTGTTCCCCCTGGGGATATTAATAATTATAATAATGATGAAAACCAGAGATGAACATGTGTGAAACATCCTTTTTTTGCATTACACACTGTACAAAAAAATCTTTAAAAAATCCGAAGACAACTCTTAAAAAGTTGGGATCTTCCATATAGAAGGGGCACAGCAAATCTGTGAGTCTAGAATTTTGTACAGAAAACCAATTAAAAAATGAGAAGCACAGCTTTTCCCCAGCCTATTTTGTTCCTTGCATCTTTGTCTGCTTTTTTTATATCCTTGTTTCTTTTGCAGCCTCGACTGCTTCGGGGAGCCTCCTCTTTCTTCTTGCAGTGTTGTTTTTTTTTCAGCCTCATCTTTTTTTAGTCTTTTTGCTTTTGGTCTTTTTGTTTTGCAGTCTTGTCTGCTTTTCAGTCTTGTCTGCTTCTTGCAGCCTCATCTGTGGTTGAATAACCCCTTTTTTTTTTCTCAAGTGGGGTTGTGATAATTAATTTCCCAGAATGTCCAGAGTTGCAAATTAGAGAATTTCATGAAAAAAAAATTTTGATTCTATGTTGTGCTTTTTTAAATCCAAAAATTTTTTTGGAAAAGAAAATTTTGTCAAAATTAATTTTATGAAGTGAAAAGAATGATACAGTATTTTTATTCGGGGAAATTTTTTTTTTAAACCAAAATAAAAAAAATTCATTGTTAATCATTTATTGATTGCTGTATGCCTTAATTCAAAAAGCAAAATATATAATAGTCTAATAGTATTGTATGCATTGATATGTTTTTTTTTTAAAAGAAAAAAATTGAGAGGAAATTTTTTTTTTGGTTCTCATTCTGATATACTTTGTGATAAGAAAAAAATTGTTCAGTGAGAAAGATCGATGGAGAGCTTGTAGAATTTGCATCTGCTTGCCTTCAAAAAACCTCAAGCCCCTTTGTTTTCCCCCCTTATTTCTGAATTAAAGAGGGTAAAATAGTTGTTTTTTAAAAAAATTTTTAAAAGTGTTACTAGTAGAAGCATTTTTTGTAAGGTAATAAAATTAAGGAAGAATAAACTTTTTTTTAAGCATATTGAAGTTTCAGTAATTGATAAATTATTTTTAAAAAAAAAAATTGTCTGAATGATGATGTAACTATTAGTTGATTTTTCAGCATTATCAATATCTATCATATGGGGAGAAGTGTAGTTATTTAACTAGTATTATTTATTATTACATTTTAAATTTAATTTTTTGGGCAAAATGTCAAAGTAAGATTCTATTTTTTATTTAGTTATATATCAAAGTTTTTATTGTTAGTTAATTTTTTTTAAATTTATAATTTGATAAAGCTTTTTTTAAAAATTTATTTTTAAAAGGGGAACTGACCAGAAATATGAAGCAAAAGAAATTTTTTTCCCAATGTTACCATTTCCATAGATAAAATGGGGTTATTGCTTCTATTTTAAAAAATTTCTACATTATATGTTTAAAATACGTGGATGTGTGCAAGTGTAATAATAATTGAGGCAAACTGACATACAGTATACCAAAATATTTCTTTTTGGGATAATGGGGGTAAAATACCTATTATATGGGGTTTAGCCAATTTTAAGAAACCTTTCAGTCAATAAATATTATTGTAGTCTTACAATCTGAGGGAAAATTTTTTTTAAAAGCAAATTTATTGAGGTTGATATTGAAATGTTGGGGGAAAATTTTAATTAAGTTTTGTACTAGAAATTAATAAAACCGAAAATTTTTAGGTTTTTTTGCCAGTCCTTTTTTTTGCTGTTTAAACCCTTTTTTTTTATATAAGATAGAAGAACTTGCCGGGGGGGAAGGGGTTAGGGTTTGATTTTGGCTTTCAGAGAACTGCTCGGTTTTTTTCAGGCATTTTAATTTTTTTTTTTCCCTTGTTAAGGAAAAGGTGTTGTAGTCATTACTGATTTTTATGAATTAAGTCAATATGTCACACAATTTAATAGGGCAATTTTAAAATAAGTGCAATTTTTTTCCAAAGATTATAAATATGAAGAACCGGGGGTAATCCCACAAAAATGAGTAATTTTGATACGTAGTTCCACAATATAGTACTGGGGGGGGTTAATGAATTTTCTAAATTGGGGAAGGGGAAAGGGGGGAAAAGAAATTTTATGGGTAGTGCATTTTATTAAGGGTCCATTTTTTAATTTTTGGGTTTTTTCTCATATTTTTTTTAAAATGAATGTCTTGTGACACCCCGTCTTGGGGGTTTTTTTTTGTTGCCATCAAACAGCCCTGGGGTTTCCCTTTTAGTGTGAAAAATTTTCTTCCTCTCTTTTTTTACTGCTTTTGGGGTAAGGTTTTGATGAAAAAAATAAATTAGTGTATTAATTTTAAAATTCCTCAGTCTTTTTTTTTTTTTATTTGGGGGAAAGTTTTAAACTGCAATATTCCCAAAAAATTTTTAAAATTTAATATTTGGGTATAAGGGTAAAAAAAGGTCATATAAAAGCAACATATTACATTTATTTTTTTTATTATTTTGCTGCAGTCATTTTCTGGGGTTCAGTCCATTTTTTTATTCTCAAATCATCTAGAGAAAAACCCGGGGAAAGGATACATAATATTGTAGGGGGGTGAATTTGCAAAATTGGGTAAGGAGCTCAAATCCTTCCCGGGGTGTTTTTCTTCTTTTTAACTAGCTTTTGACGTTGTATAAGTCTAAGCATTTTTTTCTTGTCCATTGTAAAAACATCAAATGAAGAGCCATAGGGGGGTTTTTCATTCTTGTGTAATTTACATAAATATTTTTTTCCAAGGCCTTTATTTCACATCCGTGACATGTAATCTGTTTTAGAATGGGCAATTTTATGAACGAGTATTAGTAATGAAAAAATTTTATCGGGTTTTTAAAATTTTGGGGCTTGATTGGGTGTAAAAGTCCATCGATGCACTTGATGTTTGGGGGTTCTGCAGCAGTTTTTTTTTTTTGTTGATAAAAAACCCCTTTTCCTTCACTGCTGTAAAAAAAATTTTGGTTTTAAAAAGGGAATTTTTATTTTAAGTTTTTTTTTTTTTTCAGTGGGGTTTTGGCCCCTTTAAGGAGAATTGTGAATTAAAGGTGCAAACCATGGGGGGAAAACCACAAATCCACATTTCAGAGAAAAAGGGGGTTTGATGACATTTTTCCCCCCTTGGGGAAATTGTTTTAATAAAGTTGGGAAAAGCTAGATGATAAGTCCTCTTTTTAAAGGGGGGCTCCTTTTCGGGTAAAGAGGGCCCCGGGGTGAGGAATTGGGGCCTTTTTGGCTTCTTCCCCCCGACCGGCCAATTAACCCCCCCAACCCCCCCCT
>WNWK01059417.1:0-10193 GCA_009830355.1 Cherax destructor | reverse complement strand
CCAATATATCTGAAATGCGTAGGGGGCATGGTAAAAATAGCAAACATCGAATTAAACTAAAGGAATCTTACAGGAATCAAGAAACGCGGAAGAACTAAAAGCCATAAATGAAATTGAAAGAAACCCAAAGTATTTCTTTTTTTATGCGAAACAAAGTCGAGAACAACATCCAGTTTTGGGCCCCTACTAAAACGACATGGGTCCTACACAGATGACAGCAAGGAAATGAGTCAGTTACTAAAGTCCCAGTATGACTCAATTTTTTAGCGAGCCGCTAACCAGACTGAAAGTTGAAACCTAAATAAATTTTTTTATGAGTGTGCCACAGAACCTGGTAGACGCAAGCCTATCTGACATTACCCTGACCCCACATGACTTAGAAAAGGCGATAAATGACATGCCCATTGTTATGTTATTTTCCCTTTACTTTGATGTTATCAAGGTTCTCACTACATGTACTAGTGGGGGGGTAGTAATAACAGTAAGGTCTTACAGTCTAGGTAATACTTACATTCATGATTCTCTGCGATCTGAAAACCTTCACCAACCCTCTCACGGTTATTTAAACCACCATTATATAAATAAAATATAATATTTTCAGGCATATATATAATATGTACAGGTCTTAAAATCATAACAACATGAAACCAGCAACTCCCAAAACCACATGGTCCACCTGCCAATGTTAACACTTTTCCTCAACATTTCTTTTACCCTCAGTGTGGACAAGCCCATCTTAAGAGTGGTTGTGATTTCTCATTCTCTGCAAAACCTCAGAGGATTATGGTCACTATACACTACTACAGGATGTGGGGAAGCACTGAGATAAACCTCGAATTTTTGTACGGCCAACACCAAGGCTAAAGCTTCCTTCTCCACGGTTGCATAACCACGTTGATGCTTTTTTAATTTGGCTGAGTGGTAACAGACTGGCTGAAGGCTCTCTCTCATCACCCTGCAACAACACTGCACCTACCCCTACATCACTAGCATCCACTTGTAGGAGAAGGGGCATTCAATCTCAGGACTTTTCAAAATAGGAGCATTCCCTAATAACAATTTCACATTTTCAAAAACCCTGTCACACTTGTTGTCCCAGTTAAACTGAACTTTGGGACTGGTTAAAGTTGTCAGTGGTGACGTTACCTGGGAAAGGTTGGGACAAAGCGTCTGTAATAGCCCACCATGTCCAGGAACCTCATCACTGCTTTCCGATTTTGTGGTCTAGGAAAATTTACAATGGCCTCCACCTTAGCATTAATTGGGGCCACTTTGCCCTGACCCACTACATATCCTAAGAATTGTACACTTGCTTGGCCAAACTCACTTTTTATCAGATTAATGGTTAATTTGTCTTGAGCTAGACATTCAAACAACTTCCGTAATTTTACGAAGTCAGTATCCCACTGACTACTGAACACTACTATATCATCTAAATAGGCCTGTACACCATCCAACCCCCTTATTACAGTATTTATACGACGTTGGAAGGGGCAGGAACATTTTTAGTCCGAAGGGGAGTACATTATATTGAAATAACCCATCTGGAGTGACGAAGGCTGAAATTTCCTTGCCCGCTGTGTGAGGGGTATCTGATAATACCCTTTAAGTAAGTCCAGTTTACTCACAAACTTTGCCCCTCCAACTGTATTAATCACATCACCCATGTGTGGCAAAGGGTAGTAGTCAGCCTTCGTTATTTCATTTACTCTGCAATAATCAGTGCACATGTGCATGGATCCATCAGGTTTGGGAACCATCATGCATGGAGATGCCCACTGACTCTCACTAGGCACTATAAACTGGTTTTCAAGGAGGAATTTCACTTCTTCCTCCATGTGATGTTGTTTTGTTGGGTTCATACGGTCCCCGACATCCACATCATGGGGGGGTAATTGACTTACTTTAGGAATATCCCCAAAGTCGGAAATTCTTGGAGTAACTGAACCAAGTCACAAGCTCCCTGTACACTGAGTCCCTTCATGTGTGCCAAGGGATTTTGCAAGATGGCTGAATTGCACAGCCTTACCTCTGTTGTTACAGGAAGTTTTTCAGTGTCATCACACTCAACTTGAATGGCGGCAACTCCCGCCCTAGAATGGTACCATTTTAAACGGTTAATATTCATGATCCTTTCTGACTTGCGCCGGCCAGGCATCTTAACTACATAATTGGGCCCAGACCTGCCTGTGAAAACAAAGGGTCCATCAAAAAGTGCAGCCAAGGCATGTCCTGGAACTGGCTCCAAGGCTAACACTTCCTCTCCAACACTGAAGGAGCGAGGGGCTGCCCTTCAGTCGTACCGCTGCTTCATGGACCTCTGGCTAGCCTTAAGGTTGTCCGCCGCCATTCGTCTCGCCTGGTCCAATCGTTTCCTGAAAAGAAGAACATCTTCCGGCGGGGAAGCCTCATCTGCACCGCCCAGCCAATGCTCCTTGAGAACTGTCAGTGGCCCCCCTCACTGGATGACCATATACGAGCTCAAAGGGACTGAAACAGAGATTCTTGGGTGCTTTCCCGCACGGCAAACAAAAGAAAGAGGATCCCCTCGTCCCAATCACTAGTGTTATCCATACAATAAGCTCGCATCATTGTCTTAAGGGTTTGATGAAATCTTTCTACTACCCCCTGAGATTGAGGGTGATAGGCAGTTGAAAATTTAGGCTGTACATCTAACCCCTTTAACACATTTCTAAATGGTTTTGAAGTAAAGTTAGACCCTTGATCTGTTTGTACCTCCCGAGGAAAGCCAACATAAGAAAAGAACTTCATCACAAAGCCCTTAAGACTACACGAGCTGTTATCTTACGTAGAGGGACTGCTTCCGGATACCTTTGATATACCTTTGAAGAGTTTCGAGAGTATCTACTCTCTGAGCCCGGCCATGGGCCAGGCTCGTCTGGTGCTTGCCTGGTCAACAGGCTGTTGACTTGGAGGCCCGCTGCCCTACACATATTTCCATAAGCTGGTTGATCTGGCACCTGGAAAGAAGATATTTGTCCAGTTTCCTCTTGAAGGCTTCTACACTGGTAGTGGAGCAAATAATCGTAAGTAAATAATTATTTCCCATTCTGGTCCTTGGTAGCGGACCAACTACATCCACTACCAGCTTGCTGAAGAGTTCACCTGGTGCTGAAATAGGCTGAAGAGGAACAGGTTTAATGCTCTGATTAGGTTTTCCTATAAACTGGCAGGTATGACAGGTCTTTATATATTCTCCTACTGTCTCCCACAGCCGAGGCCAGAAGAAGTGCTTGGAAATCCTAGATACTGTTTTAGCAATACCTAGGTGGCCACCTAGAGGTGTGTCGTGTGCTAAGCTAAGAATATGGTTTCTATAAGGCTGAGGCACCTCAACCTGGTGACAAAAACTTTGCTCTCCTTCTACTGGTACTGCAACCGCAGGTGCCTTCTTCATTAAAATACCTTTCCTGAAATAGAAACATTTACTTAAACATATAGATGACTGATTTAAGAGTGTCATCACACCCCAGTGCAGCAATTAATTGCACCATAGTAGGCCCAATCTCCCTCTCACCACTTCCCTGATCCATGCACTGATTAGGCTCGACTTGTTGGGGTGTCCTTTTCTTCTGTTGACTGCAGTTCAACATCAGAAAATAGGGTTTCCAAACCTAAGTCTTCACCATCCTCAGGAGAAATATCAGGATTACCCCTGGTAGCCTGGTCACGAGACATACTTCTTGTGATGGCACCAACAGGGAAAAGGTCTGGCAGGGTTTCCCTAGCCTTCTCCTCCCAAACTTTGGGGTTTGGTTCCCCCCACACTAGTGGTTCCTCACTGTCTAACAGACCCATTACGTTATTCCCCAATAAGAGGTTAACTCCTTCAAAGGGAATCTCATCTGAAATACCTACAGGGAGATAGCCAACTTGGTATGCGATTCTACCCATAATTTGTGTACATGTGTTCTTATGGTCAAACCCGTAATACCCTTCAATAATATATATACCCCTGTATATGTATCATTAGACACAGGCAGCACTCCAGCACGTAGTAAGGAGTAGGTGCTACATCCATCTCTCAAGGACAATATGTTCTCAACTCTTCCCACATCCTTATGCAAGGCAACTGTGGACTTACTAGAAAATACCTGCATCCTGGGGTCTAGACCCCTCAAAGATTCCTCCTCACCTTGTTTTGAAGACTTAATGCAGGCAACTGGATGTGTCCTTTCCTGATCTCGCCGTCTAGAAAAGCAAAACTTTTGCGTGTCCAGTTTTATTACAGTAGTAACAGGTATAATTCTTAAAGGTATTTTTACCATTTGGTGTAGGACTGGTACTGTGTGCTCGAGGAACTGAAACATTATTTGATGGTCTAGGTAAACTTTGAGCTCCAGCTGACTTTCCCTTCTGTTTGAGAGGGTGCCTCAGCCTTCATTTGTGCCTGAAAATTCTTGTCCCACTTACCTTTATGACCTTAGGATTTGGAATAAGGTTTAGAAAAAGCAGGGAAATTTTTCGAAGGAGCATGATTGTTTTTACTTACCAATTCCTTACGAGCTCAGAATCTGTCACCCAGATCCAGTGCTACTGAAAGATTATCTGGGTTTTTGTCCTCCAAATATTCTCTAAGGTCAACAGGAATTGCATTGTACAATTCCTCATGAACAATTAGGTCTACTAATTTGTCAAAGTCCCTGTTCACTTATTTTGAACCAACCCATTTCTTAAAAAGGAACAGTTTCTCGTTCCCAAACTCAGTTAAGGTCTGCCCATCCAGAAATTTTTGACTTCTGAACTTTTTCCTATATTTCTCAGGTATCATTTGGTATGCAATCAATACTACCTCCTTTATTTTTTCATAGTCAGAAAATTCTTCCCCTTCCAGAGTCTCTACTCTCTGGAAACCTTTACCTACAAGCTGTGTGCGAACTAGGGTAGCCCATTGCTGTTTGGGTCATCCTTGCTCCAAAGCAATCTTCTCAAAAAAAAGAAAAATATCTGTCTGGGTCACTTTCTGTAAACTTAGGAACAAAATGTGCAGCTGAACCTCCTCCTAACCTTTGACTTACTCTCTCCTTAGCTTCTATTAATTTTGTTTCAGCTTCTATCAAAGCTAGCTTAAGTCTTATCATTTCTTCATTATCACCTGGAGTAGGTGATCCCCCATTGTCACTGTTAACAGACATGTTTACTGATGAATCACTTACCTCTTCACTGAAGCCAGAAGTCTAAAGATCCAGCTTCTGACAGAGTTTATCCTTAAACTCTTGCTTCCCTCTTACAGTATCAATGGACAAGTTTTCCCCACAGGCACAGAACATAACACAAGTTCAATGTAAAATATGCACATAGCACTTTAACATAACCACAAACAAAATGTGTTACTCAACCTTTATCCCCACTCTGGAGAAAAACAACCTGTAAACTAATATATGAAAACAACCTTCCACTGACACCACCTTGGTAAATTTTATCCTACCAGAAACATGCCAGTTACCCCATACCAGTACATATAGTTCAAAAAAAGTTTTGAGTTATTTTAACAGTCAAATAACTCTCCCGGTCAAGGCCCCCATGTTATGTTATTTTCCCTTTACTTTGATGTTATCAAGGTTCTCACTACATGTACTAGTGTGGGGATAGTAATAACAGTAAGGTCTTATAGTCTAGGGTAATACTTACATTCATGATTCTCTGCTGTATCTGAAAACCTTCACCAATCCTCTCACTGGGTTATTTAAACCACCATTATATAAATAAAATATATTTTCAGGCATATATATAATATTTTCAGGCATATATATAATATTTTCAGGCATATATATAATATTTTCAGGCATATATATAATATTTTCAGGCATATATATAATATGTACAGGTCTTACAATCATAATAACATGTAACCAGCAACTCACAAACCACATGATCCACCTGCCAATGTTAACACTTTTCCTCAACATTTCTTTTACCCTCAGTGCTTTAACACACTGTAATCATAGAGTATGGTGGTTGCATAACTTTGACACACATTCTGCCCAGAAAGATAAGAAAAGACCAGTGCATCCTACCAGCTTGAAGACATTCAGGAGAGTGAGACAGGAGGGGCTTAGCTAGGCTCCTCCCACTCAAACAAACAAAAGAATTTCAACAAGCACAACAAACAAAAGAATGTCAACAAGCACAATTCCCTAGCTACCACAAATTTGTTCTTCTCATACACCTTATACTTTTACAAAATAAATACAACTTTATAACTACTTATTTAAATGTGTGTGTATACTATAACCTATTATATAGAGAAAATCAGGCCTGCTCAACTTCTTCTTAGTCTCAAGAGTGGCCTGCCCTTTTGACATTTAAGCAGCAATTGTGATTAATTCAATATAATTAGGTATTCATGAGTAATTGTTATTTAAATACATCAATACATGTTGGGTCCTATAGCCCCACAACACCCATGCACTTCGCTCCAGGCCCTGACTCATGGAAATCAGTGTTCATCAAGAACTGCAAGAAGCCCCTATCACGTGCTTTTAACATCCTATAGAGAGGGAGTATGGACACTGGGGTCGTCCCGCAGTTACTAAAAACAACAGACATAGCCCCACTCCACAAAGGCAGCAGTAAAGCAATAGCAAAGAACTACAGACCAATAGCGCTAATGTCCCATATAAAAATCTTTGAAAGGGTTCTAAGAAGCAAGATCGCCACTTATCTAGATAACCATCAATAGGTTTAGAGCAGGTCGCTCCTGTCTGTCCCAACTACTGGACCACTACAAGGTCCTGAATGCTCTAGAAGACAAACAGAATGCAGATGTTATTTACACAGACTTTGCAAAAGCCTTTGATAAGTGTGACCATGGTGTGATAGCACACAAAATGCGTGATAAAGGAATAACAGGAAAAGTTGGTAGATGTATCTATAATTTCCTAACAAGTAGAACACAAAGAGTAGTAGTCAACAGAGTAAAGTCTGAGGCAGCTACAGTGAACCGCTCTGTTCCACAAGGCACAGTACTCGCTCCCATCCTGTTCCTCATCCTTATATCGGACATAGACAGGGATATCAGCCACAGTGCCATGTCTTCCTTTGCAGATGACACCTGAATCTGCATGACAGTGTCCACCATTGAAGATACTGAAAGACTCCAAGCAGACATCAACCAAATCTTTAAATGGGCTGCAGAAAACAATATGAAGTTCAATGATGAGAAATTTCAATTACTCAGATATGGAAAACGTGAGGAAATTAAAATCTCATCGGAGTATAAAATAAATTCCAACCACACAATAGAGCGAAAAACTAATGTCAAAGACCTGGGAGTGATCATGACAGAGGATCTCACCTTCAAGGACCATAACACTGTAGCAATCGCATCTGCCAGAAAAATGACAGGATGGATAATGAGAACCTTCAAAACCAGGGATGCCAAGCCCATGTTGACACTTTTCAGGTCGCCTGTTCTATCTAGGCTGGAATATTGTTGCACACTAACTGCACTTTTCAAGGCAGGTGAAATTGCTGACCTAGAAAATGTACAGAGAACCTTAACGGCACGCATAACTGCAATAAACCACCTCAATTACTGGGAACGCTTGAAGTTCCTAAACCTGTACTCCCTGGAATGCAGGCGGGAGAGATACGTACATTATTATATACACTTGGAAAATCCTAGAGGGATTAGTACCAAACTTGCACACGAGTGTCACTCCCTATGAAAGCAAAAGACTCGGCAGACGATGTAACATCCCCCCAATGAAAAGCAGGGGTGCCACTAGCACATTGAGAGACAACACAGTAAGTGTCAGGGGCCCAAGACTGTTCAACTGCCTCCCAGCATACATAAGGGGGATTACCAATAGACCCCTGGCTGTCTTCAAGCAGGCACTGGACAGGCACCTAAAGTCAGTGCCTGACCAGCCAGGCTGTGATTCGTATGTTGGACTGTGTGTGGCCAGCAGTAACAGCCTGATTGATCAGGCTCTGATCCAACACGAGGCCTGGTCACAGACCGGGCTGCAGGGACGTTGACCCCTGGAACTCTCTCCAGGTAAACAACATATATATGTATTGATATATATATGTATAACCATTTATAATCAGTATTGATGTTCATGATAATGAAATTATAAGCACAGACAGGAACAGGAATCGCTGGCTGGAAGTGGCATCGTTGGTCGGAAGAGGAATCGCTGGCCGGAAGCAACATCACTGGCTGGAAGAGGCATCGCTGGCTGGAAGAGATATCGTTTTCAGGAACACACTTCTGCATGTCAGAAACACTTCACTGCATTTCTTAGTAGATATATTATTATTATTACTATTGTTGTGCATTTCTTAGTACATGAATTATAATTATTGTTATTACTGCCAATCTTGCTATAGTTATTAATATTATGATTATAGATTATTGATAACCAGTTACATTAAATATACATTAAATATAAGTGATCCAGGTAGGATACATAGTCCATACTCACGTCTCCCAGCCATTTCTGGCTGGAAGTGGCATCGCTGGCTGGAAGAGACATCAGCTGGCTGGAAGAGACATTGCCGGCTGGAAGCGGCATCGCTGGCCAGAAGAGGCATTGCTGGCCAGAAGAGGCATCACTGGCTGGAAGAGACATTGCTGGCTGGAAGAGACATCACTGGCTGGAAGAGACATTGTTTTAGGAACACTTCTACATGTTTGAAACACTTTTCTGCATTTCTTAGTAGATATAATAATATTACTATTATTATGCATTTCCTAGTACATGAATTATGATTATTGTTACTGTCAATCTTGCTAAAGTTATTACTATTATGATTATTATAGATTATTGATAATGAACCAGTTACATTGAGACAATATATTATTTTTTTTTAAATAATGAATGTTAGCTGATGTACATTAAATATAAGTGATTCGGGTAGGATACCTGAACCATACTCATGTCTCCCAGTTGAGTTTCACACACTTCTTCACCTGTTGGTTGGAGTATTGAGCAAAACCATCTTGTGTGATATAATATAATGAGAAAACCCTTCAGGAAAATTATCTTGAATGAGAATACGAAAAACATTGTGAAAAAAATATAGAAAACCATCTTGTGATGGCATATACCATAAAAAATATCGTCTGTATTTCGTTTCTCCAGACGAGGAAGGGGGAAGGTACATTGCACCAGTGGACTTCACTACTCCTTAACTTCGTGTCAACACATCAGAGTGGCGTGTATAAGGCTTAGTATATAGGCTATCAAGAATCTGCCAAAAAAAAAAATATGTTAATCCAACTTTTGGTATAATTTAATACACTAGGAATTAGGTAAGCAGAAAACCTGGTAAACAATATAGAATTAGCAATAGCACAAGGCAAAAGAATGACAACCTTAATGAGTATGTATGCTCGTGTTATGTAACAACAGAAACAGGTAGTTCTAAAGATTATACGTGCTGTAAGCAAAGTAACAAATTATTCTGAAAAACTAGTTAACTGAATTGGTGTTCTTGGTGTTGTATACCACTGATATAATCAAATTGACAAATTAGACACACACACACACCAACACGTAAGGGATACTACCAGAGAGAGAGGAAATGACGAACCAGCGAGACTGGACCTAGTATTCACCCTGAGTAGGGCAGATATTGAGGACATCACACATGAAAGCCCCCTTGGGGCCAGTGATCATATGGGTCTAAGTTTCGAATACATAGTAGAGTTACAAGTGGAGGGGGAAGCAGGAAGGGCTGCACAAATGAAGCCAAACTACAAGAAAGGTGACTATGTGGGCATGAGGAACTTCCTGCACAGAGTTCAGTGGGACAGAGAGATGGCAGGGAAGTCAGTAGACGAGATGATGGAATATATGACAACAATTTGCAAGGAAGCTGAGGAGAGGTTTATACCCAAGGGTAACAGGAGAAGCGAAAAAGATACGATGAGCCCATGGTTCACCCAAAGGTGCAGGGAAGCCAAAACCAAGTGTGCAAGGGAATGCAAGAGGTACAGAAGGCAAAGAACCCCGGAGAATAAGGAGAGCAGTCGTAGAGCCAGAAATGAATATGCACAGATCAGAAGAGAGGCCCAAAGACAGTACGAGAATGACATAGCAGCGAAAGCCAAATCTGACCCAAAGCTGCTGTACAGCCCCATCAGGAGGAGAACAACAGTCAAGGACCAGGTGATCAGGCTGAGGAAGGTAGGAGGAGGTCACAAGAAATGACCGGGAAGT
>WNWK01059416.1:0-10193 GCA_009830355.1 Cherax destructor | reverse complement strand
GATGAGGGTTAGAACCTCGGATTTAGGACGGGACATATTGTTCAGTGACTCATGCCCCGGGAACTCTCACCACCAAAAAAAATCTACGGTGGATCAGAGTCAGCCCTAAAAAATATTAAGTTTTAAAACCAAAAAAAACGATCAAAGACCCTTTTAAACCACTTTTTGGACAAACAAAAAAGAAATAGCGGTCACTGAAAAGGGAAGCAAAAAACCCTTAAATTGCTATTACTATAGTAATGGCTTTCCCCTAATGGAGAAAAGAACTTTCCTTTGTCGCCGGGTTTTCCACTTCCAAAACCAAAAAAAATTTTCTGGTAGTCTTCCCCAGTCCCCTTTCCCGTAGTATACGTTTTAAACCCCCCTAACAATAGTCCTATGGGAGGTCACTTAGGAATTAAAAAGACATTGGGAAAGATAGTGAGACATTTCTTTTGGGCCCCAAACATGAAAGAAACAGTGGTAAAACATTTTCGAGCTGTCAAGCCTGTCGATAGAAAGGTAAACCTGCCCATAACCCTTTTCCCCGGCCTCCTCTAATACCCATCACTACAGACGGTGAACCTTTTTCCCCGCCTAAAAAAGTTGCGTCGGACCTTTTCCCCCAGAACTAAGTCCGGCAATCAATATTTATTTACCATAATGGACTCAGCAACGGGGTCCCCGGAAGCGGTGCCAATGAAAAATTAACGCCCGTCCCAATAGTCCGCCCTTAATGAAATATTTTCGCACGTGGGATTACCACGAAAATACAACTAAACAAGGGACAAATTTTTACGTCCAAAATCTTCAGAGAAGTTTATCTCGTCTCGGAATTAAGTCAATACTTTCCATAGACCGACCCCCAGACGCAGGGTGCTCTTAAAAGGGTTTTCCCCCAAAACCCTTTAAAAACCAGATGCGACATCCGGCCAATTGGGGGGTTGGGACAAAAGGATCCTTTGTTTTTTTTGAAAGTCAAAAGAGCGAAAAAGAAAGTCGGGTTTTTAGCCCTTTTTGATTTAATTTAAAAGCATCAAGTGCGGGGTCCCCTCGCAGTATTAAAAGAAGCCGGGACGGGGAAAATCGACCCTTTCCCCTACCCATGTCTCCCCATCTTTCGAAACGTTTACCCTGGAACCTAGCATAAAAGAACTTAGCCGAAGCTCGGGCCCAAAATAAAGGGATTCTATGATAAACGTGAAAAGTCCCTTTTTTCAACCCTGGAAGAGGGTTTTCTGGGGCTAAAAAGTTATTTCCGGGGCACCCTTTAAATCCCCAAATATAAGGGCCCTTTAGTAGTAGAAAAGAGGCTCAGTGATGAAAATTTTTATTTTAATACGAACCCCGGGGAAAACGAAAATCAGAAAATTTTATCACGTAAATCAGCAAAAAACAAAATTCCCCTGGTTTTTCCTACTGCTCCCGTCCCCCCTATACCAAAGGAAAAAAACATCCTCATTTACCGGATGTTTCAAGGGGGATAAAGTCCGTTTTAAAAATTTTTAAAAACCCCCGAATTTTTGGGAATCATTTTCTTGCAGACCTTAAAACCCGGAAAAGGAAAGATTTTAAAAGAGATGATATTAAGATTTCCCGATTTGTTCAGTGATGTTCCCAAACGCTGCACGCGGGGTTTTCACGACGAGATGTTCAGAGTGCCCCCGGGTTAAACAGGCACCTTATCGCATGAGCCCGGAAACATGCCGCTTTAAAGGAAGAAGAAACCTTCCTATTGCCCAACGGACTTGTCCAACGAAAAAAAAAGCCCAGGGTTTTTCCCCCATGTTTTTTGGGCCCCCGCCCCCGGGGGGGAAAACTATTTTTGGGGCACTGATTATCAAAAAAAAAAATTTTTATCACAAAAACCCAGACTTTTTTCCCCCTTTGCCCATTAACGATCTTATTAAAAGTCTCTGGCGCTAAATAGGGTGAGCCTTTTTAGACTTGCTAAGAGGTATTAAAAAAACCCCCCTCTTTCAAAACGCCCCCAGGAAATTTCGTTTTTGGGGGTAAAGATGGTCTATTTTAACTTTTTAAATTTCCCCCCTTTCCCCGGGTTTGTAACGCGGCCTCCACTTTCAACCCCCCCATGAACGAACTCACTAACGACTTACCGGGGGGGGGATTTTTATTTGGACGATTTAGTTGTATTTGCAGTTTTTTTAAACAACATCTGTCTGTCTATCTTTGTTTGAAAAATTGAGGTTTTATAATTTCAAAAAAAATTTTTCCCAAATGTCAATTTGGCCAAGTTAAAAAAAAATATTTGGGTTTCTGTATAGGTCAGGGGGAGTCGCGGGTTTTTAAAGATAAAGGCCATATCCAATTTTCCCCCCCCCTTTTGGGATAAAAAAAAGGGGTGCAAAGATTCCTGGGCATGGCCAGTTATTACAGACGATTTTGCCCAATTTCTCCCAATTACCCCCCCCTTTCGGAACTCACCAGCACCAAAGAAATTTTTTTTAAAGGGGGCCCAAGGATTGTGATCAAGTTTTTTTGTAAGGTTAAGGGGGTTTGTTTTTGTCTGCCCCCGTTCTTCGTAGTCCGATTTCCCAGCCCCTTTTTTTTACACATAGATGCCGGGGCCTCAAAGGGGGGGTGCTGTTTTGCTTGAAATCCCCCTTTTACCGACGTTTTACATCCAATTTGTTATTATTCTTCCAAACTTAAGTCACATAAAAAAATTTTTCAAGGTTGGGGAAAGAGGCTTTAGCACTAGTTATCTCTTTAGAGAACTTTTTTTTTTATATTTAGGAACTTTTTTGCATAAAATTAAAGTCTTTTCTGATCTTTTAAACCCTTTTCATATATTAAAACAATGAAGTCAAAAAATGCTAAAACCCGGGGGGGGGCCCCAGGATCCAAAAACCCCCCTTTTATAAGTATCCTCCACATTGGGGTTTTAACATAATATAATTGCAAAACATTTTTTCTCGGCCTTTTTTAAAAACTATAAATTATAAGTAGTCATGTCCAATAATTAAATTTAAATTTGCATTTTGTTTAATACTTGTTTTATATACTGTTACAGTTAAGTATCCCCGGGGTTTTTTGGGGACTTAAAATGTGGATTATTGTGGGGAAACCCCCAGCTGTTTAAATCTGTTATTGGCGCTCCCTATTCATCCATAAGGTGATTTCCTGCACCCCACCTTCCCCCTCCTGGGGAAAAATAAATGGCTTCCAGACTCTTCACGAAACTCAGTTGGTCTGGACCTGAAAAATTTCCCCTTGCGGGTTCAACGACAGACATCTCCCCCCTGTTTTTTCCCCGCCCCCCCCAACCTGTTGCCTGAAGAACGAAGTCCCGCTTTCTGATGGCCCCAAGGGTACTGGCGAGAAAAAAAAAAGTAAAAACCAAGTGATTCGGGAGGGGGGGAAAAGTTTTGGGGAAAAGGAAATATTTTTTTGTTTGGTGCGACCTATTGTCGGGGGAAAGGGGGTTGCGTATCTTGGAGTATACCAAAAATTTAAAAATTTTTTAAATTTTTTTTATATCGATTATCATATGTTTATATTGGAATATTTTCAGTAATAGCTAAACTAAAAAAAAAAACTTTTTTTTTTAAACTTGTATACTTAGTTATGTATGTGTTTAGGTAGGAAACTTAGGGAGGGGGGGGGTACTTTAGGGTGCTAGTTTTTTCCCCCCCCCTTTTATACCAGTAGAAATAAACCTAGGCGCTTTTTTTCAGGGCAGTTTTTCTCACCCCCCCTATGGTGAGCATTACCTTAATTAATAGCTCTGATTTTGAGTTCCCCCCCAACCCCCGGGATGGGGGGAAAATACCCCCCGACTTTTCAATTCCTTTCACTCCTGGTGTGGTGAGGATACCCCCCAAAAATTTTTAGTTCTCTCCCCCTTTTTGGGGGGGTGAGCTTACCCTCTGAGGTTCTTTCGGAATTTTTTAGTTCTCTCACCTTTTTGGGGTTTGGGGGGTATCTTCGGGGGGCTCTTATTTCCTCAAGTTCTATCAAGTTGGGGCTTTTGGGGAAAAAAAAGGATCAATAGGGGTTGGACTCGTATGGAAACAGTGATAGTGACCTTTAGTGAAAAAATTCTCTCCCAAGTCTAGTGATAAACCCTAGCTCGTTATTGATGTTTTGACATTGTGAAGTGTTGTAAGTCAGAGGAAGTGATTTATATATCCTCTTTACGTATTATATTAGAGTGTACAGATAAATGTAACTTGTGGTGCTTTTAAGTGACAGTAAAGGACTATATAGTGTGTACACCCGGGAAAGTAAGGAGGTTGAGATTTTTTTTTTTTTATTTTAAAACCCTTTAAAAAATTAGTATATGTTTTAAAAAAAATCGGGAAAAAAACCCTTTAAAAATCTCTTTTTTTTCCCTTTTACTTTGATAATTCCTAGCCCCCGCTATACTGTTGTTACGATAACCGCTAAACTAATTAAAATGGTCTCAGGCCGGGGCCAAACGGGGCAGTAAAAAAGAATTTTCCTTTTTCTTTTGTAAAAAACATCTTGACATTCGGGGGGTCCAAAAAAGGGGAACTTTGTGACTTAAGTGAGGTTAGAGGTGCAACAATATCTGCAAAATTTTTACAAATCTTCAAAAAAACCCTACCATCCCTAGAAAACGTTAAAGGGTTTTTTCCCCTTCAGGGGGAACTGGAAAATTTTTTTTGGGCCCAAAATTTTTGCAAATTTGGGGCCCCACTTTCCCCCCCCCCCTACTTGGGGGCCCCCCAAAAAAAATTAAATAGTAGATTTGCCAAAGGATGACTTTGATAAATTAACAGTTAAATGAAAACGGGGGAAGGTCTCAAAGGGGGGCCTTTTAAACCCCCTAAACACATGTTCCCCCCAAGGTCCGACACAACAAATGTCATCTAGGAAAGTGCCGTGCCTTAAACCCCCTTTTTAAAGGCCTGATGGATAATCTTTTAAAAGCCCCCAGGGGGGTTTTTCTTTCCCAAAGGGGGTCACTGTATCCCGATAATGCCCCCCTGGAATTACGAAGGAAAAATTTCCTTCCCCATTTTTAAAAAGGTACTTGATAGTAACCTTTTAAGGAGGTCCAATTTGGAAAAAAAAAGTAGCCTTCCCCAAAAGTCGATTACATCATCCAGACGTAAGAGGATAGGCATCAAAAATTTTTGTGACCTCATTCATTTTCCCAGAACCGAGGGGGAACCCCCTCCATCAGTTTTTTTAAAACAAGGATGCACGGTGAAGCCCACGGACTGGGGCTCCCTCCACTAACCCATTTTTTCAAACAGAAATTCTACCTCCTGTTGAAGTAGCCTCTTTTTTTCAGGATTAGCTCTGTAAGGGAGATTTTTAATAGGTTTAGGTTTCCAACATCTAAATCATGATACCCTAATTTTTTTTTTTAGCACACCCAAAAAAAAAAATCAGGAAAAGGGACTGTGGGGCCCAGTTAAATTAATTCGGGGGAAATTGGTCAAACCCAACTTTAAAAAGGGTTTTGGGCCCCCTTTGGGGGGAAAACCAAAAATTTAAAAACTTACATTTCTCAGGGGGGCAGGGTCATCAGAGGCAGGGGAAAAAGGGAGTCATTACTGGAATTTTTCTGGTAAAATTGTTTTTTTTGATTAATGGGGGGAATTTTTTTTTTTTGAGGTTTGTCAGGATTTTTTCCCCAAAAATTTTAACCCCGATAATTTACTTAGATTTGCATTGGTCCCGAAAAACCCCTTTAAAAAGGGGTGGCCAGGTATGGGGTCCGGGGGACCAACTCCTTTCTCCGGGGGGGGAAAGGAGGGAAAATTTTTGAGTTTCTGTCATACCTCTGTTTCATCTTTCTGACCCCGCCTTAAAAATTAGCCTTAGCCAACTGACTTGCTACCTGAAACCCTTTTGGGAAAGGGGGTTTTTTTGCGGGGGTAGGCGTCTTCTCCCACCCAATCCTTTTTTACAAGTAGGGCCCTTTTGGGGTACAGGGCCCCAAAAATCGCCGGGGACTGTCCCCCCGTAAAATTTTTTTCAAATTTTTTTCCCCTTCGAATAGCAAAAGGGGAAAAGGGGGTTCCCCCCCCAGTCTTTTGGGAAAAAAAGCATGCAAAATGTTCTCATCATTTTTTTTAACGTCTGATGGAATTTTTTCCCAAAGGGGTCTTGGGACTGAGGATGATGGGGAGGGGAAAAAAAACCCTTTTTCCCTTTTTTCCTAATTTGCCCCCAAAAAAGCTTTGGAAAATAAGTTATTAAACCTTGATTTTGAATAGTTTTGGGGGAATTTAAAAAAGATAAACTTAGTTAAAGTTTTTGGGTTCTTTAGTGTTAATACTGCTAGGAACTGCCTCGGGGTATCTAGTTACTCTATCCATGATTGTGAATAAGTTTTGGGGTTTTCCCCGACTTAGCTTTAGGTAGTGGACCCAAAAAAATTAATTTTGAAAAGGGCCCCAAACAGGAATGGGAGGGGGGGGTTAAGGTTTTAAAGGGGTGTCCAGGTTTCCCTACCTGCTGACATTCGGGGAAAAACAGCAAAAAATGATTCTTTACATCTTGCCTTAACTTTGGCCAAAAAAATTTTTTTTTTTTTCGGATTGATTTTTGGGGGTTCCCAAATGGCCTCCAAAAAAAAAGAAAGGGGTATATTTGGGATCTGAGACCTAAACTTTCTAAACCCCCCCAACTTATCTGTTTGTTTTTTTTTCCCCCCACCTCCTTACCAGTTTCAGTGAAACCAAGTAATTTTTTTTTTAAGATATTTAAAGGGGCCCCCCAAATGGATTTCCCCCTAGCTGCCTCAAAGCAGAGTTTAGTGAGGAGTTTTTCCCTTTTTTCCCCCCGGGGAAAAGGGCAGCCCCTTTTTGGTTGGGAAAAAAAAGACCGGAAAACCCCGCAACCCGGGAATGGGGGTTTTATCTGGGGCCCCATTCCCAAAAAAAGGGTCGGGCCAGTTTTCCTCCCAAACAAATTGGTTAGTCCGAGATCAGATTTCCAAGGACAGTTAACATTCTTACCAGACATCATTTGTGCCCGAGTTATGGCCAACGGGGGGGAAGAATTAATCATTATGGGTTCTATACATTTAGTCCCCCCAAAAATGTTTTTCCCAAAAAAATACAGATCCTTCATAAAACCCCCCTAAAAAGCCCAAAAAAGTCAAAAACCCAGTGTAGTATTTATCTGCACATAGATTTGAAAAAAAGGGGGACGGAAAATACTGCCCCCCCAAAAAAGTTTTAACAAAACTGGGGGGTTGCAAAAATTTTTCCCCGAAATGGGTAGTACGAAAAAAAAAAAACTCCCCCAATGAAGAGCAGGGGTTATTTTGCACGTTGAGGGACAACACAATAAGTGTCGGGGGCCCCCAAAATTGTTCAACTGCCTCCCAGCATACATCGGGGGGGGTTCCAAAAAACCCCCCTGTTTTCCCCAAAAAAGGACTGGACAGGCACCCCCCAAATCGGTACCTGACCGCCGGGGGGGTTTTGTCCTTTGGGGCCGCTGCGGCCCGCAGTAACAGCCCGGTTGATCAGGCTCGGGTTTCCCCAAAAGGGGGGCCTGGTCGGGGGCCGGGGGGCCCAAAAGGGGGCCCCCCGAATTATCCCCCGGTGAACCCGGTGACTCCCTCTTTATAAGTGAGCAATATGCCCCCGTACCCCAAAAATTCTTTCCCCTTTTCTCGGGGAAAGTTCCTAAAGGGGGTATGTGAAAGTGCTATAGAAAAGGGGGGCCCTCCCCTTCTCATTTTTCCCCGGGTTTTTAAATTTTGGGATTTTAAAAATTTTCCCAAAAAAGGGTTTTTGGTTTTTTTTGAACAATTGGGTCTGTTTTGGGCCCGGCTTCCCATTTAAACAAACCATTTTTTAAATTTTAAATTTGGGAACCCCCCTTTTTATTTTGGGGGTTACGCCCCTGGATAATTTTTTGCTTGAATCACCATGTTGAGTAGTTTGATGTCTTTTCCCCAGGTTGAAAAGGGTGAAGTAATGCTCTCCCCCGGTTTTTTTTAAAAAGGGGCTGCTGACGAAAAATTCCCTTGACCTTTATTTCTCCCTGGGGAAATTTTCTTTGACGATCTCTGCTCATACCAGGCTGTTTAAAAGAAGATGGACCCCCCCGGACAAGGGGGGGGTTAGTTTAAAAAAATATCAGCCAACCGGGTTTCTTTGCCTGAGGCAAGGAATGATCTTGCAGAAAGACTGAACCTCTGGGGCTAACAGACTCCCGTAGGTTGTCCCCCAAAAAAAAACCCCAAATTTTTTAAAACAGGGGGCCACTTTTCCTTGTACCACGGGGAAACCCCCTCTGCTGTCCGACGAAGTCAAAAAACAGACTGATAACCCTTCTGCCGAGTTTGAAAAATTTTTTCCCTACCCGGCGGGGAAATTGATAAACCCCAAGAACAGTGGTTTTCCTACGGGAAATTACCAAAATCAGCATTTCCAAAAAAAAAAAATAAATTCTTTTTCCTTACCAAACAACGCAGAGGGACCAGTGACGCCCAATGAACCTCAGGCCACCCCAAAAACTCGGGCCCGGGCCCCAAAAAATTCGAAAAACTGTTCGGCTCTGCTTCAACAAAACAAAAGGGAAAAAAATGTACTGCCCTTTGCCCAAAATTTGAAGTCATCTACGGTCTGATGGAATTGTCTCCTCTCCCCTTTTATCAAACCCTCCTTAGCAAATGCACGCCCGTTCAGTTTGTTCAAGAGGAGTCTTAGTTCAAGCGCCAGTGAACCGGGGGCACCCTTTTCAATTTTAAACCCCCCCCCTGTGACTTGCTGGTTTTGCTCAGGGGGTTTTTTTCCCATTTTTTAGAAACCTTTTTTAAAAATGACCTACGATTAACAGCTCCCGTGAAGGGGGCACGAGACTGATATGCCCGGGGGGGTTTTTTTTTTGGGATTTCTTATAATATCACGCAGCTGAGCCCCAAAGGAAGGGTACGCTGGTATTCAACACCAAAGAACAAAAAATATTTTAAAAAAGCTTTTTAGAGAGAGTTTGGGAACTTTAGCAGAGTTAACTCAGACCCTAAAATTTTGACCCCAAAAAGGGGGCAAACCCCCAACTTTTCCCCGTTTTAGCGGGGAAAACCTGGAAAAAGTAGATACTCATAAGATAGCAGAGCTGGGGACCCAAAAGCAAAACCAATATGCACACACACAATAGCAAGGCTGACAAACCCAAAAAAAACCCAAAATTTCAGAATACTTTTCCCCAAAACCCCCCTGACCATAGCGAAGCGAATGCAAAGATGGGGGCAAAATTCATGAAGCCGGGGGAAAAAAGGGCCCCAAAAACCCGATAGCAATAAACTAGATACCAAAAAATAGCTCCTGTGCGAACTTCAACTTAGGCTCAACTCCTGCTCTAAGTCCCAAAACCCCCCCCCCGGCCCGCCCCAAAGGGGGTTAAAACCCCCCGTGGTTTTTTTTTTTGCTGACACCGGTGGGGCCAAAAGGGGGGTTACTGATTTTCAGCAAAAATGGGGGCTGGAGGAAGGAGGGGGGATCAACACCGTGTGTGTTTGGGGGGGGTTTTTAAGGGGGGGGGCCCCGGGGGAAATGGAATGTTTTGTTGCCTCATTATCCGTATGCCATGGCATTGGGGAAATTTTTGGGAAAATTGAGGCATAGCGCTGGATGGGGGCAAGAATTTTCATCAAGTTTGCTACGGCGGGGGGAAAAAGGGGGGTGGACAGCTTCCCGGACAAACCGATGGTGATCAAACCCTTTGGGCCCCCAGGGGGACGCTTTTGGGGATGTATCAAAATATTATACCTATATTCGAGTCCAAAAAAAGCCATTGAAGTTTTTTGGGGGGGGGTATTCGAGAGCTTTTTTCAATTTGGGGGGGTGCATACGGCTGTGAAGGGGAAAAAACAGACGGGGAAATTTTAAAAAAATTAAAAGGAAGGGTCATATTCCCTCAAAAAAAAATCTCCGGGCGGCCTATACCTTCGTATGTTGTCCTTGATGATTTTAGGATCAAGTTTTTTGGGGGCCAAAGCCGGTCCAACAACCCAGACTATGTGGGGCGTAAGGGTCTTGCAGCTTCTTTAGGGGAGGACAGACCGCCCTCAGGAAGAACGAATTGGGGGGGCAAGGTGGTTGAAGGACAAAAATGGGGTAAGTACCACCAAGTGTGGGAAGAGTAAAAAAGGGGGATGATGAGGGGGCGGACGGGCGCCCCCTGTGAGACACTGGGAGAATGCTTCCGTGGATGGGGAGATTTTGCAGGGGGGCTTGCCCCATATTTTGCAAGAC
>WNWK01059415.1:0-10193 GCA_009830355.1 Cherax destructor | reverse complement strand
GCATTTCCCATTTTCTGCTCGTTCGTACGTTTGTGTGCGTGTGTTCGTTTGTGTGTGTGTGTTTGTGTGCGTGTTCGTTTGTATGTGTGTGTGTGTTCGTGTGTGTGTGTGTGTACACTCACCTGTTTGTACTCACCTATTTGTGGTTGCAGGGATCGAGTCATAGCTCCTGGCCCCGCCTCTTCACTGATTGCTACTAGGTCCTCTCTCCCTGCTCCATGAGCTTTATCAAACCTCGTCTTAAAACTATATATGGTTCCTGCCTCCACTACGTCACTTTCTAGACTATTCCACTTCCTGACAACTCTATGACTGAAGAAATACTTCCTAACATCCCTTTGACTCACAGGAGTCTTCAACTTCCAATTGTGACCCCTTGTTTCTGTGTCCCCTCTCTGGAACATCTTGTCTCTGTCCACCTTATCTATTCCTCCCAGTATTTTATATGTCGTTATCATGTCTCCCCTAACCCTCCTGTCCTCTAGTGTCATCAGGCCGATTTCCCTTAACCTTTCTTCGTAGGACAATGCCCTTAGCTCTGGGACTAGTCTTGTTGCAAACCTTTGCACTTTCTCTAATTTCTTGATGTGCTTGACCAGGTGTGGGCTCCAAACTGGTGCTGCATACTCCAGTATGGGCCTGACGTATATGGTGTACAGAGTCTTGAACGATTCCTTAGTGAGGTATTGGAACGCTATTTGTAGGTTTGCCAGCCGCCCGTATGCTGCAGCAGTTATCTGATATTCTCTGATCCATTGCAGGGCCTTTCTTGTTACGTGTGCCTGATCCTCTAGCTTTTGCAATAACCTCTCGTGAGGAACTGTGTCGAACGCCTTGCAATCCAAGAAAATGCAGTCTATCCACCCCTCTCTCTCGTGTCTTACTTCTGTTACCTTGTCATAAAACTCTAGTAGGTTTGTGACACAGGATTTTCCTTCCCTGAAACTGTGCTAGTTGTCGTTTATAAGCTTGTGTCTGTCTAGGTGCTCCACCACTCTCCTGATCTTCTCCATAACTTTGCATACTATACAAGTCAGTGACACAGGTCTGTAGTTTAATGTCTCCTGTCTGTCTCCTTTCTTAAAAATTGGGACTACATTTGCCATCTTCCACACCTCAGGTAGTTGCCCAGTTTCAATGGATGTGTTGAAGATTTTTGTTAGTGGCACACACAACATCTCTGCTCCCTCTCTAAGGACCCACGAGAGATGTTGTCTGGTCCCACCGCTTTTGAGGTATCGAGTTCACATAGCAGCTTCTTCACCTCCTCCTCAGTTGTGAGTATTTCATCCAGCACTTATTGGTGTATCTCCCTATTCTGAATTCCTGGAGTCCTTCCTGTCTCCTCTGTAAATACTTCTTTAAATCTCATGTTGAGCTCCTCACATACCTCTTGGTCGTTCCTTGTGAACTCCCCACCTTCCTTCCTCAGCATGATTACCTGGTCCTTGACTGTTGTTTTCCTCCTGATGTGGCTATACAACAGCTTCGGGTCAGACTTGACTTTTGATGCTATGTCATTTTCGTATTGTCGCTGAGCCTCCCTTCTTACCTGTGCATATTCGTTTCTGGCTCTTTGGCTAATCTCTCTATTTTCCTGGGTCCTTTGTCTTCTGTACTTTTTCCATTCTCTAGTGCACTTAGTTTTTGCCTCCCTACACCTTTGGGGAAACCAAGGACTTGTTCTGGTCTTCCCATTACATGTTTCCCTTGGGAACAAACCTCTCCTCTGCCTCTTTGCATTTTGTTGTCACATAGTCCATCATTTCTTTTACTGGTTTTCCTGCCAATTCTCTCTCCCACTGAACATCTTGTAGGAAGTTCCTCATGCCTGTGTAGTCTCCCCTTTTGTAGTTTTGTTTTTCCCGTCCTATTCCTGCTCCCCTCTCCACTTGTAGCTCAACTATATAATCAAAACAGAACCACATGATCACTAGCTCCAAGGGGCCTTTCATACGTGATATCCTCGATGTCCGAACTACTCAAGGTGAATACTAGGTCCAGTCTTGCTGGATCATCCTCGCCTCTCTCTCTGGTAGTGTCTCTAACATGTTGATGCATGAGGTTTTCCAGTACCACATCCATCATCTTGGCTCTCCATGATGCAGGACCCCCATGAGGCTCCATGTTTTCCCAATCAATCTCCTTGTGATTGAAATCACCCATAACTAGTAACTTTGCTCTCCCCATGTGAGCTCTTCTGGCCACCTCGGCTAGTGTGTCTACCATTGCTCTGTTGCTCTCGTCGTATTCTTCTCTTGGCCTCCTGCAGTTCTGTGGCGGGTTGTACATTACAGCAATTACCACCTTATGGCCCTCAGACTGGATTGTTCCTATGTAGTCCCTTTTGCCCATTCCATTCATTTCTTCCACTTCCTCAAATCCCCACCGGTTCTTAATGAGCAGTGCAACTCCTCCCCCTCTGCTCCCTCTATCTTTCCTGAGGATTTGATATCTGGGTGGAAAGATTGCATCTGTTATCCTGGTGAGTTTCATTTCTGTGAGTGCTATTATGTCTGGGGATGTCTCCTTTATTATTTCATGCCACTCCTCACATTTATTTGTTATTCCATCTGCATTTGTATTCCAAACCTTAACTTCTTTTCTAAAACTGTAGTCTGGGGGGGTACGTTGGGGTTGGGAAAGTGGGAGACCTGATGAGGAACTATGGGTGGTTGGTGTGAAGGTGGAATTTGTAATGAGGTGGGTGGGAGCATTGGGTATGGCATGTGTGTTTTGGGTTAGAATGTTTGGTTGCATTGAGGTTGTCCAGGTTAGGGACATCTGTAGGTGATTGTATTTGAGCTTCCTCCTGAGTCTGGATTCTCCTGGCCATCTCTCTTTACTCCTCTTGTCTTTGTACCCTCTCTTTCAGTTTCTGCCTTTCTTCTCGTGTTCTGTTGTGGTTGATATACACCCTCCAGTACTCTTGACATATCCCTTAGTCTTGCTTTCTCCTGCAGGATCCTGTTTTGAGCCTTCTGCCTTGAAAATCACTTTGACTGGCTGGATTCTTCCTCTTGCAAATCCCCCTATTCTCAGAAAATTTGCCAGCTGGGTCATGTCATCTATTGCTTTCATGATGCCTTGAATCGTTTTTTTCTCCCCTTGTCTTCTTGCTTCGTAAGTTTCTCCTTCAGCTTCCTGGAGCCCATAAACAAAGACTGATCTCTCTCTTTCATTCTCCCACTGCCTATCCCTATGTAACCCCTGATTCGATTTACTTGCCTCCATTGCAGCTTTCCTTTCTTCAATCTCTTCACTGTCTGTTATCCCTGGGCCCAGTGGCCTGTCGCTTTCCCTTCTTAACTTTCCCTGTGCACTGCTGTGGTCTGTTAGGGCTTCTACGTATAGCTTAGCTCTCCCTTTTTCTACACTCCCTTGATTGTTTCTGATGTGATCCTCTCTTTTTCTCGGGCTCCACGATGGTCTGATAGGGCCCCTGCATACAGTTTCACTCCGTTCTCTACAGTCCCCTTATTTGTGACTGAGGTAGCAGTTTCTGATACCATGTCCACATTGCTTTATAGTTCTTTAGGCTGTTTCAAATTTTTCAGTTCCTCTTCTAATCTTTTTATCTTAGCCTCTGCCGCTGTGACTTGCTTCTCCCACTTCCTGCTTTCTGCAGCTATCCTCTCCTCCATTTTCATGTTAAGCTCCTCTAGCTTCCTTCCCCACTCATGTTCCCTTTTCATGAGCTCTGCTGCCCAATCTTCCTTCGCACACTCATCCTCCAGTCCCCTAGTTTTCCGTCCTACTCTCTGGCAACCCATTTTTTTTAAGATGCCACAGAGTGAAAAACTATGTATTTTTGTGTGGTTGTTTTGTGGTGTGATTGCTTGAGTGTTTGTGTGGGGGCGGAGAGAGGGAGAGAAGAAACTGGAGACAGTGGGGAAATGGAAGAGAGGTGGGGAGGGGGAAAGAGGGGGGAATATGAAGAGAGAGTGGAGGAGGGAGAAGCAGAGGTGGAGAGAGAATGGGAGAGGGAGGAGGGTGAGGGAGGGGGGATCAGGGAAGGGAGTGGGGGAGAGGTGGGGAGGGAGCAGGGGGAGTGTGTGTGGGCCTGAATGTATGTGTGGGTGTGGGTGTGTGGAACTATACGTGTGTGGGTTTATTAAGTGTGAAAAGTAGTGGTGAAATTGTGTGTTATCGTGTATGAGTGTGTATATGGAGTCTGCAAGTGAGACATCATCTACAGTGCTCCTCTACCTGGCCTGACCTGACACACCTGATCTACCAGTTAATGTATTATATGCTTCACCTGTCTGCTCGCCCTGTTCTACTAGAAATTACCAATTGCTATTCGTTACAGAGTACTTGATAACCTATCCCTTATCTTACTATGAGAGTTGGACCTTTCACAAACAGCTTAACGGTTAGGTAATTGGAACTCACACCCGACTCCCTGAAAACCACGCATAGGTGAGATACTTGCGATGCAGCCTGTAGTAGCCTGTAGATTGTCCAACTCGATGCGATGTCCTGGCGTATATCCACTTTTGTTTCTTGTCGATATATAATATAACCTATTCACTGTATTTCTTTCACTTGTCACATTTATTTCACTTTATTATCTTGGGTGACACACGTGGCAACATCGCTTGGAACACACTAGGCCTGCTCACTCTGACCTTGCCACCAGATATTACTTTCTAGTTCACTTATAAAATTGTGGCTCTCCCCACACTTATGTGGCTCAGGGCAACTTGTAAATTGCTTCAAGGATTGTTCACTACCCTGACACCCTTGATGGCCCCTGCAGTACCCTTGGGTAGCCCTCAAAAACACTTATATTAGTGGAGCACTAAAGTTGTGACTTGCGCACGCGTGTACTCACCTAGTTGTGGTTGCAGAGGTCGTGTCATAACTCCTGGCCCTGCCTAGGTCACTCTTCCTGCTTCATGAGCTTTATCATACCTCTTAAAGCTATGTATGGATCCTGCCTCCATTACATCACTTCCCAGACTATTGCACTTCCTGACAACTGTGACTGAAGAAATACTTCCTAACATTCCTGTGATTCATCTGATTCTTCAACTTCCAACTGTGACCTTGTTGCTGTGTTCCATCTCTGGAACATCCTGTCTCTGTCCACCTTGTCGATTCCTCTCAGTATTTTATATGTTGTTATCATATCCTCCCTATCTGTCCTGTCCTCCAGTGTTGTAAGGTTGATTTCTTAACCTCTCCTTGTAGGGCATGCCCCTTAGCTCCGGGACTAGTCTTGTTGCAAACCTTTGCATTTTCTCTAGTTTTATTACGTGCTTGGCTAGGTGTGGGTTCCAAACTGGTGCTGCATACTCCAATATAGGCCTAACATACACAGTGTACAGGGTCCTGATTGATTCCTTATTGAGATGTCAGAATGCTGTTCTTAGGTTTGGTAGGCGCCTGTATGCTGCAGCAGTTATTTGGTTGATATGCACCTCAGGAGATGTACCCGGTATTATACTCACCCCAAGATCCTTTTCCTTGAGTGAGGTTTGTAGTCTCTGGCCCCCTAGACTGTACTCCATCTGCAGTCTTCTTTGCCTTTCCTCAATCTCCATGACTTTTTACTTGGTGGTGTTGAACTCCAGGAGCCAGTTGCTGGACCAGGCCTGCAGCCTGTCCATATCCCTTTGTAGTTCTGCCAGGTCCTCGTCCTCTTCCGATACAGACGAAGGCGAAGAGTCAGAGAGCTGCTGAGAGGGGCCAATATATCTGAAATACGAAGGCAGGCACTGGTCAATGAAATTGTAAATATCGAACTTAAGCTGAAGGAATCTTACAGGAGACAAGAATCACAGGAAGAACTAAAAGCCATACAGGAAATTGAAAAAAATAACCAAAATACTTCTTCTTATGCTAAATCTAAGGGGAAAAACAACATCCAGTATTGGGCCTCTGCTTAGGGGAGATGGGACATACACAGATGACAGCCAAGAAATGAGTGAGATATTGAAGTCCCAATACGATTCAGTGTTCAGCGAGCTGCGGCCCAGACTAAGGGTCGACAATCCAAATGAATTCTTTATGAATGAACCCAAAATATGGTCATCTCAAAAATCTCGGATATTATCCTAACTCCACAAGACTTTGAAAAGGCAATAAATGACATGCCCATGCACTCTGCCCCAGGCCCAGACTCATGGAACTCCGTGTTCATCTAGAATTGCAAGCCCCTATTGTGTGCCTTCAGCATTCTATGGAGAGGGAGCATGCACACAGGGGTCATCCCACACACACTAAAAACAACGGACTGATAGCACTAACATCCCATATCATAAAAATCTTTGAGAGGGTTCTAAGAAGCAAGATCGCCAACCACCTAGATACCCATCAATTACACAACCCAGGGCAACATGGGTTTAGAGCAGGTCGCTTCCTGCCTGTCCCAGCTACTGGACCACTATGACAAGGTCCTGGATGCTGTTGAGGATAAACAATAGTATACAGATGTAGTATACACAGACTTCGCAAAAGCTTTTGAAAAATGTGACCATGATGTAATAGTGCACAAAATGCATGATAAAGGAATAACAGGAAAAGTTGGTAAATGGATCTATAACTTCCTGACAAATAGAACACAAAGAGTAATAGTGAACAGAGTAAAGTCCCAGGCAGCTATGGTAAAAGCTCTGTTCCACAAGGACAGTACTCGCTTCCATTCTATTCCTCATTCTCATTTCTGACATAGATGTAAGCCATAGCTCCATGTCTTCCTTGGGATGACACCTGGATTGCCATGGGAGTGACCTCCATCGAAGACACCGCAAGATTCCAAGCGGACATCAACCAAATCTTCGAATGGGCCACTCAAAACTTTATGAAGTTCAACGAGGAGAAATTTCAACATCTCATATATGAAAAACTTGAGGAAATTAAAAATGTATCAGGGTATACCATAAATTCTAACCATACAATGGAGCAAAAAAGAAATGTGAAGGACCTGGGAGTGATAATGCCAGAGGATCTCGCCTTCAAAGACCACAACAATGTACAGTGGACCCCGCCTAACGAGCACCCGAAATTGTACAATTATGTAAGTATAATATTGTAAGTGCTTGTGGAAGTGTATTTTGGGGGTCTGAAATAGACTAACCTACGTGACATTATTTCTTAAGGAAGTAAATTGCTTCGGTAATGGCACTTGAGCAGGCTTCTGGAATGAATTTTGCTCATTAGGCGGGGGTCCACTGTATCTACCTCATCTGCTAGGAAAATGATAGGATGGATAATGAGAACCTTCAAAACTAGGGATGCCAAGCCCATGATGATTCTTCTTCAAATCGCTTGTTCTCTTTTTGGTTGGAATACTGCTGTACACCAATGGCCCCTATCAAGGCAGGAGACATTGCAGACCTGGAGAGCATACAAAGAACTTTCACGTGCACACATAAGTACAATAAGGCACCTAAATTACTGGGAACGGTTGAAGGTCCTGATCTGTATTCCCTGGTATCAGGTGAGAAAGATGCATGATAATATACACTTAGAAGGTCCTGGAGGGATTGGTACCAAACCTGCACACGAAAATCACTCCCTATGAACAAAAGATTCGGCAGGAGATGCAACATTCCCTGATGAAAAGTAGGGTGCTACGAGTTCATTGAGAAACAACACAATAAGTGTCCGGGGCCCAAGACTGTTCAACTGCCTCCCAGCATAAACAAGGGGGATTACTAATAGACCTCTGGCTGTCTTCAAGAAGTCACTGGACAGGCACTTGAAGTCAGTACCCGACCCAGCCGGGCTGTGATTTGTACGTCAACTGCATGTGGCCAGCAGTAACAGCCTGGTTGATTAGACCCTTATCCACCATGTGGCCTGGTCTCAGACCGCCACAGGGGCGTTGACCCCAAAAAACCCTCTCCAGGTAAGCTCCAGGACTGAATTCTTCCACAACTTCAATGTCATCTGCAAACAGAGAACTTCTGAGTCTATTCCTTCTGTCATGTTCTCAAATACCAGAAACAGCACCGGTCCTAGGACTGACCCTTGTGGAACCCCGCCGTAGCAGGCACCCAGTCTGGACACCTCGCCACGTACTCATAACTCGCTGTTGTCTCTCCTGACAGGTATCCCTGATCCATTGCAGTGCCTTCCCTGTTATCCCTGCCGGTCCTCCAACTTTTGTACTAATCTTTTTGTGGGAACCGTGTCAAACGCCTTCATACAGTCCAAGAAAATGCACACCCACCCCTCTTGTCTTACTGCTGCCACCCTGTCATAGAACTCCAGAAGTTTGTGACATGATTTCATCCCTGAAACCATGCTGGCTGTCGTTGATAAGCCTATTCCTTTCCAGGTACTCCACCACTCTTCTCCTGATAATCTCCATGACTTTGCATACTATACATGTCAGTGACACTGGTCTGTAGTTTAATGCTTCGTGTCTGTCTCCTTTTTTAAAAATTGGGACTACATCTGCTGTCTTCCATACTTCAGGTAGTTGCAGTGTTTCGGTAGATGTGTTGAAGAGGTTAGTGGTACACACAGTGCTTTGCTCCCTTCTCAGGACCCTTGGAGAGATGTTATCGGCCCCATTTTTTTGAGGTATCTAGTTACAAACAGCCTTTCACTTCTTCCCGGTTGTATGTATTGTGTCCAAAGGGTGGTGTACTCCACCTCTCCGGGTCTTTCTGGGGGTCCCTTCTGTCTCCCTTGTGAATACTTTTTGAATCTCTTTTTGAGCTCCTAACGTACTTTGCAGTCGTTTCTGGATCCCCCCATCCCTTCCCTCCTTCCTTCCTCAGCCTGATTACATGGTCCTTGACTGTTTTTCCTGATGTGGCTGTACAACCGCTTTGGGTTATATTTCTTTGCCCAGGGCATTTTCATATTGTCGTTGGGCCTCCCTTTTTTACCTGTGCATATTCATTTTGGCTCTACGACTGTTCTTATTCTCCTGGGTTCTGTGCTGCTCAGTTTTGGCACCGTATTACAGAATGGATATAAATGCACTGAAACAAAAGGGGGGATAAAAAATTTATCCCATGTTTTCAGAAATTTCCCCCATGAGGATAGACTGAGGGCCCTGAATCTGCACTCTAGAAAGGTGTGGTTGGGGGGTATGATTGAGGTGTATAAAGGAAAAAAGGAATGAAAAAGGGGGGTGTAAATAGTGCTAAAAAAATCTGTCTAGACAGGACTTGCAGCAATGGTTTAAGTTGGTTTTTGGGATATAGGAAAGCACTGGTTTGGTAAAATAGTTGTGGATGAGTGGAAAAAATTTTAGCACCATCATAGAGGCTATGATGTTGTGTAGTTTTTAAAATTGGGGTTGATAAATACATGAGTGGGCGGGGGGTGAGAGTTTGACCCCCGACTAGCTTGTGTTTTTAGGTCAGAAGCTATGCTCCTTCCTTAATGAATGGACCTGGGGCCACCCCAGTTTTTTTTAAAGGATTGGCTTAAGCCAGTAGGAGAATTGGACCTGCTTTGCATGGGCCATAGGCCCCCTGCAGTGTTCCTTCTTTTTTTTGTTCTTGTACTTTTTTTCCTTTCTAGCACACTTGGTTTTTTCCCCACACCTTTTTTGGGAACCAAGGGCCGGCCCCCGGGTTTTTGGTTTTTCGTTACCCTTGGGGGCAAACCCCCTCAGCTTCTTTGGGGTTGTCACATATTCCATCATCTCTTTTATATTTAATGCCAGTTCTCTATCCTACTGAACCCCATGCAGGAAATTTTCATGCCTTTTAGTCCCCCTTTTTTGGTAGTTTGGCTTCATTTGTCCTCCCCCTTTTTTTTTTCCCCCACTTGTAACTCTTTTTAATATTTTAAGCCAGAACCCACGTGGTCACTGGCCCCGAGGTCTCTTTCATAAAAAAAAATAATAATATTTTTATTTGGACATGATTAAAAAAAATTACATTTGGTTATTGAGATTACATGAGGTGTACATGCCAAAAGCCCCCCGTATGCAGGGGGTTTTGGGAAAATTAAAAAATTTAATTAAAAAAAAATTGTAAGAATTTTTGTAGATAGTATACAATGAGGGAAAGGTGAGTATTTAAGCCATGAAAAATTTAAAAAAAGTTTTTTTCTTTTTTTTCTTTTTTAAAAATTTAAATTTAAAACAGATTAAACAAAAATTTAAAAAAATAAAAATAAAAAAATAAAAAATTTTTGGGTTTATAATTTTTTAAAAAAAATAAAGTTGCATATCTAAGTTATAAAGTTTGAATATAAGTTGGGGAAATATCAATTAA
>WNWK01059414.1:0-10193 GCA_009830355.1 Cherax destructor | reverse complement strand
AAACATTTTTTTAGATAAATATACTTTTAGTAAGCTTCTCAAAAAAAATTAAAATTTCCATTTTCCCCCAAAAAATTTTTAATTGCAGTAAAATTTTTTTAAAGTTTGATAATCTAAGATTTTAGAAAAAAATTATTTTTTCAAAAAGCCTAAACCCCTTTTAAAAAACGTCAAAATGCAAAAAAATACAATTTAACACTTTTTTCTGATTTTTTTAATGTTTCTTGTTTTTTTGAAAAATAATATGAAATATTCTATAATAATTTGATTTCATAGATTTGTAATGGATTTTTAAAAAATATGTAAAAATTTATAATGTTCAAAAATGCTATAAAACGTTATTTTTTGCATTTTTTTGACGATTAAAGGCATTTTAAAGGGATTTTCTGTTGTTTTTTTAATAAAATATCCTATGGTAACTTCCTAAAAAAAAATCAAAAAATTTTCTTTTTTCCCATAAATTTCAATTGCAGTAGAAATTATATTTAAAATTTTGATAATCTAAGTATTTTAGCTAAAAAATGAGTTTTGTCACAAAAGAACTCAAACCGCTCTAAAACTTCGAAATATGCAATAAAATACCATTTTAGCACATTTTTCTAAACTTTTTAATGTTTCATGTATTTTTTGAAAAATAACATGAAATATTCTATAATAATTTTGATTTTCATAGATTTGTAATGGGATTTGTTAAAAAAATGTAAATAATTTATAAATGTTCAAAAATGCTACAAAACGGTATTTTATTGCATATTTTGACGATTAAAGGCATTTTCAAGGATTTTCTGAAAATTTATTTTTACTTAAAATATACCTATGAGTAAGCTTCCTTAAATAAAAATCATAAAATTTCTCTTAATTTTCCCATAAATTTCAATTGCAGTAGAAATTATATTTAAAAGTATGATAATCTAAGTATTTGAGCTAAAAAATGAGTTTTGTCGGAAAAGCACTCAAATCGCTATACATCGTCGAAATAGGCAAGATAATATCATTTTAACAGATTATTCTGCGCTTTTTATTGTTTCATATATTTTTGGAAAAATAATACGAAATTTTCTATAATAATATTGATTTTTATAGATTCTTAATGGGATTTTAAAAAAAAATATGTAAATAATTATTAAATGTTCAAAAATGCTATAAAACGTTATTTTATTGCATTTTTTGACGATTCAAGGCATTTTCAAGGATTTTCTGAGAACCTTTTCTTTATGATAAAATATACCTATGAGAAGGCTTCCTCAAAAAAAAAAATCCTAAAATTTCGCTTACTTTTCCCATAAATTTCTATTGCAGTTGAAATTATATTTAAAAGTTTGATAATCTTAGTATTTTAGCTAAAAAATGAGTTTTATCAGAAAAGCAATCAAACTGCTCTAAAACGTTGAAATATGCAATAAAATACCAATTAACACATTTTTCTGAGTTTCATGTATTTTTTGAAAAATAATATGAAATATTCCATAATAATATTGATATTCATAGATTTTTAATGGGATTTGTTAAAAATATTTTAATAATTTATAAATGATCAAAAATGCTATAAAACGTTATTTTTTTGCATTTTTTGACTATTCAAGGCATTTTCAAGGATTTTCTGAAAAACTATTTTTTAGATAAAATATACCTGTGAGAAAGCTACCTCAAAAAAATCGTAAAATTTCGCTTACTTTTTCCATAAATTTCAATTGCAATATAAATTCTATTTAAAAGTTTGATAATCTATAGTATTTTAGCTAAAAATATTTTGTCAGAAAAGCACTCAAACGCTCTAAAACGTCGAAATATGCAATAAAATACAATTTAACACATTTTTCTGAGCTTTTTAATGTTTCATGTATTTTTTTAAAAATAATATGAAATATATTATAATAATATTGATTTTCATAGATTTTTAATGGGATTTGTGAAAAATATGGTAATAGTTTATAAATGATCAAAAGTGCTAAAAAACGTTATTTTATTGCATTTTTTGACGATTAAAGGCATTTTCAAGGATTTTTTGAAAAACTGTTTTTTTTACATAAAATATACCTATGAGTAAGCTTCCTTAAATAAAAATCATAAAATTTCTCTTAATTTTCCCATAAATTTCAATTGCAGTAGAAATTCTAGTTAAAAGTTTGATAATCTAAGTATTTTAGCTAAAAAATGAGTTTTGTCAGAAAAGCACTCAAATCGCTCTAAAACGTCGAAATATGCAAGAAAATATCATTTTAGCACATTTTTCTACACTTTTTAATGTTTCATGTATTTTTGGAAAAATAATATGAAATATTCTATAATAATATAGATTTTCATAGATTTTTAATAGGATTTGTTAAAAATATGTTAATAATTTATAAATGATCAAAAATTCTATAAAACATTATTTTATTGCATTTTTTAACCATTCAAGACATTTTCAAGGATTTTCTGACAAACTAGTTTTTTAGATAAAATATACCTGTGAGTAAGCTACCTCAAAAAAATCATAAAATTTTGCTTACTTTTCCCATAAATTTCAATTGCAGTAGAAATTCTATTTAAAAGTTTGATAATCCAAGCATTTTAGCTAAAAAATGAGTTTTTCATAAATGCACTCAAACCGCTCTAAAACGTCAAAATTGCACATTTTTCTGAGCTTTTTAATGTTTCATGTATTTTTTAAATAATATGAAATATTCTATAATAATATTAATATTTTTAGATTTTATGGGATTTTAAAAATATGTAAACAAATTATACATATTAAAAAATGCTATAAAACGTTATTTTATCACATTTTTTGATGATTCAAGGCATTTTCCAGGATTTTCTGAAAAACTATTTTTTTAGATAAAATATACCTATGAGAAAGCTTCCTCAAAAAAAAATCATAAAATTTCGCTTACTTTTCCCATAAATTTTAATTGCAGTAGAAATTCTATTTAAAAGTTTCATAATCTAAGTATTATAGCTAACAAATGATTTTTTTCAGAAAAACACTCAAACCGCTCTAAAACGTCGAAATATGCAATAAAATACAATTTTAGCACATTTTTCTGAGCTTTTTAATGTTTCATGTATTTTTTTTAAAATATTATGAAATATTCTATAATACATGTATTATAGATTTTCATAGATTTTTAATGGGATTTGTTAAAAATATGTAAATAATTTATAAATGATCAATAATGCTATAAAACGTTATTTTATTGCATTTTTTGACGATTCAAGGCATTTTCAAAGATTTTCTGAAAAACTATTTTTTTAGATAAAATATACCTATGAGTAAGCTTCCTCAAAAAGAAATCATAAAATTTTGCTTAATTTTCCTGTAAATTTAAAATGCAGTAGAAATTCTGCTTAAAAGTTTGATATTCAAAGTATTTTAGCTAAAAAATGGGTTTTGTCAGAAAAGCACTCAAACCACTATAAAACGTCGAAATATGCAAGAAAATATCATTTTTGCACATTTTTCTGCGCTTTTAATGTTTCATATATTTTTGGAAAAATAATACGAAATTTTCTATAATAATATTGATTTTTTTAGATTTTTAATGGGATTTTTACAAAATATGTAAATAAATAATAAATGTTCAAAAATGCGTTATTTTATTGCATTTTTTGACGATTCAAGGCATTTCCAAGGATTTTCTGAAAAACGTTTTTTTAGATAAAATATACCTATGAGAAAGCTTCCTCAAAAAAAAAAAAAAATCATAAAATTTCGCTTACTCTCATAATTTTTTTGAAGTAGCTTAGTTATAGGTATATTTTATCTAAAAAATATGTTTCAACAACTTATATTGGTTTGAAACCTTTTCAGACATACCTCATTTTTTTAGCTAAAATACATTGGTTATTACAATTTTAATCCTAATTTCTGGTGTAATTTAATTTTACGGGAAAAGTAAGCCAAATTTTATGATTTTTTTTGAAGTTGCTTACTGACAGTCAAATTTCATCTAAAATATTGAATTATTATTAAAATGCTTGAGAAAGCCTTGTATCGTCGAAATATGCATTGAAATAAGGTTTTGTAACATGTTTCATTAATTATAATTAATTTACATATTTTTAAAAATTCCCAATATAAGGTTTTTTATATATTTAATTTATTAAAAAATTCAGAAAAAAATTGATAAAAAGGTATTTTATCACATATTTCGATTTATAGAGCGGTTTGAAGGCTTTTCGGGCAATCAACATTTTTTATCTAAAATACATAGATTATTACACTTTAATTCACACTTTCTGCTGCAATTGAATTTTACCGGAAAAAAATAAGCCAAATTTTATTATTATTTTGTAGCAGCTTACTTCTTCCTATATTTTATCAAAAAAAATAATTTTTTCAGAAAATGCTTCAGAAAGCCTTGAATCATCGAAATATGCAATAAAATAATGTTTTATATTATATATCAATATTTTTAAATAATTTACTTATTCTTAAAAAAAAAAACTTTAAAGATCTATATAAATCAAAATTTTATTAGAATATTTCATATTATTTTCAAAAATTCATGAAAATGAAAAAACTCAGAAAAATGTCCTAAAATTGTATTACATATATTGCATATTTCGATGTTTTACATCAGTTTGAGAGCTTCTCTGAGAAAACTCATTTTTTAGCTAAAATACACAGATTTTCACACTTTTAAATAGAATTTCTGCTGCAATTAAAATTTATGGGAAAAAAGTCATTTTTCATAATTTTTTGGAAGTAACTTAGTTATAGGTATATATCATCTAAAGAAAATGGTTTTCAAAATATACTTCAGAAAGCCTTATATTGTCGAAATATGCAGTAAAATACCGTTTTATATAATTTTTGAAAATTTATAAATAATTTTCATATTTTTAAAAAAAATCACAGGAAAAATCCATGAAATATTAATAAAATACGAATATTTCTCATTTTTTATAAAATATATGAAAAATTAAAAAACTTTAAAAAAACATTAAATTACATTTTTCGACATTTTACAGTGGTTTGAAACCTTTTCTGATATACCTCATTGTTTACCTAAAATACATTGATTATTACAATTTTAATCCGAATTTCTGGTGTAATTCAATTTTACGGGAAAAGTAAGCCAAATTTTATAATTTTTTTTTTTTTGTAGTTGCTTACTGACAGTCGAGCTTTATAGCTAAAATATTGAAATATTAGGAAAATGCTCGAGAAAGCCTTGAATCGTCGAAATATGCATTGAAATAAGGTTTTGTAATATTTTTCATAAATTATAATTAATTTACATATTTTTAAAAAATCCCAGTATCAGATTTTTTATATATTTATTACTTAAAAAAAATCAGAAAACAAATTGATAAAATAGTGTTTTATCACATATTTCGACGTTTAAGAGCGGTTTGAAGGCTTTTCTGGCAAACTTTTTTTTATCTAAAATTCATATTTTGCGGTTGGAGGTGTTGATTCGCCAGGAATTCACCTGGCCCGGGTCTATTCCATATGGCGACCCGGCTCCTGCTCCCTGTTGCAGGAGTAACCGAGACCTATGTCTCCCATGGGAGGAGGTAAAAGTACCCCTCAACGTTGGGTCCAACTGTCCCCAGGCCTAGCCACATTCCCCACCCGCACGGGGCTTGTGGGGAGAAGCTAGGCCTCTCTGGTCTGCTATCTATCTTCTTTGACGGGAAGAGCAGGCTTGCGAGCTCCAGCTTTTGCACATAACCTGCCCTAAAAGGGCTGTGTCTCTTTTTGCAGGAGGTGGTGGTGTTAATTCATCAGGAATTCTCCCAGCCCGGGTCAATGCCAGATGGCGACCCGGCTATGGCTCTCTGTCGTTGGAGTATCTGAGACCTATGTCTCCAATGGGAGGAGGTACAAGTACCCCCTCATCGTTGGGACCAACTGTCCCCAGGCCTAGCCACATTCGCCACTCGCACGGGGTTCGTAGGGAGAAGCTAGGCCACTCTGAGCTGCCATCTTCCCTGACAGGAAGGGCAGGCTTTCAAGCTGCAGATGGTAGCAAGATTCAGATTTGGCACCTTCCCTGCCCTAAAAGTGCTGGGCATGGTGATCCATCTCCCCCTCATTTTGCAGGTGGAGGTGTTGATTCGCCGGAAATCCTCCCGGCCTGGATCTATTCCAGATGGTGACCCGGCTAAGGCTCCCTGGCGTGGGGATATCATAGACCTATATCTCCCAAGGGAGGAGGAACAAGTTCACACTCATCGGTGGGACCAACTGTCCCCAGGCCTAGCCACATCCCGCACCTGCACAGGGCTGGTAGGGAGAAGCTAGGCCTCACTGGTCTGCCATCTTCCCTGACGGGAAGGGCAGGCTTGCGAGCTGCAGATGGTAGCAAGCTCCAGCTTTGAAATATACCCTGCCATAAAAGGGCTGGGCATGATATCATGATCTTGTTTTGCAGGTAGGAGGTGCTGATTCGCTGGGAATTTTCCCTTCCCGGGTCTATTCAAGATGGTGAACCGGCTCCGACTCCCTGTCGCGGTAGTATCTGGGACCTATATCTCGCATGGGAGGAGGTAACTGTCCGAAGACCTAGCCATATTCCCCTCCAGAACTTGGCAGGTAGGGAGAAGCTAGGCCTCTCTGGCCTGCCATCTTCCCCACCCCAGAGAGGCTGATGGGAAGGGCAGTCTTGAGAGCTGCAGATGGTAGCAAGCTCCATCTTTGGCACCTACCCTACGCTAGAAGGGCTGGGTGTCGTATATAATGATCTTGTTTTGCAGGAGTAGGTGTTTATTCGCCGGGAATTCTCCCGGCCCGGGTCTATTCCAGATGGCGACCCGACTCCGGCTCCCTGTCGTGGGAGTATCAGAGACCTATGTCTCCCATAAGAGGAGGTACAAGTACACCCTCATCGTTGGGACCAACTCTTCCAAGGCCTAGCCACATTCCACACCCGCACGGGGCTCGTAGGGAGAAGCTAGGCCCTTTTGGTCTGCTATCTTCCCTGCCCAAGGGATGCTGATGGGAAGGGCAGTCGTGTGAGCTGCAGATGGTAGCAAGCTCCAGCTTTGGCACCTACCCTGCCCTTCTATTCCAGATGACGACACGGCTCCGGCTCCCAGTCGTGGGAGGATCAGAGACCTATGTCTTCTATGGGAGGATTTTCAAGTATCCCCTAATCGTTGAGACCAATTCTCACTAGGCCTAGCCACATTCCCCACCCGCAAAGGGCTTGTAGGGAGAAGCTAGGCCTCTCTGGTCTGCCAACTTCCCTGTCCCTGGGAGGCTGACGGGAAGGGCAGTCTTGCGAGCTTCAGGTGGTAGTTAGCTCCAGCTTTGGCACCTATCCTGCAATAGAAGGGCTGGGCATTGTGATCGATGCCCTCTTATTTTGCGGTTGTTGGTGATGATTCGCCGGGAATTCACCAAGCACTTGTCTATTCCATATGGCGACCCGGCTCCAGCTCCCTGTAGTGAGAGTATCCGAGACCTATATCTCCCAAGGGAGGAGGTACAAGTACCCACTCATCGCTGGGACCAACTGTCCCCAGGCCTAGCCACATTCCCCACCAGCACGGGGCTGGTAGTGAGAGATAATCCCCTCTGGTCTGCCATCTTCCCTGACAGAAAGGGCAGTCTTGCGAGCTGCAGATGGTAGCAAGCTCTAGCTTTGGCACCCACCCTTCCCTAAAAGAGCTAGGCATGGTGTTGATCCTCGTGCATGCTCTCATACTCAGTTCAAGGACTCACAGGTAAGGACCCACTAGGGGCGAGGGGAAAGTGGGGACAGACGAAGAATAGCCGGTGAGAGGAAGGGCTGCAGTCGAAGAAAAAGAGTCAGGACAAAACCCAACCGTTTATGCTCTCATACGTCAGTTCAGTTTAAGGACTCACAGGTAAGCACCCACTAGGGGCGTGGGGGAAGTGGGGACAGACGAAGAATAGCCGGTGAGAGGAAGGGCTGCATTCAAAGAGAAAGAGTCAGGACTACACCCAACCGTTTGCGGGGTAAACCCCTTCAATTGTTCTCTCATACATTCATTCATTCAGAGACTCACAGGTAAGGACCCACTAGGGGCGAGTGGGGACAGACGAAGAATAGTGGGTGAGAGGAAGAACTGCAGTAGAAGAGAAAGAGTCAGGACTAAACCCAACCGTTTGTGGGGTAAACCCCAATTATTTTACTCTCCCATACATTCATTCAGAGACTCACAGGTAAGGACCCACTAGGGGCGATGGGGAAGTGGGGACAGACGAAGAATAGCCGGTGAAAGGAAGGTCTGCAGTCGAAGAGAAAGAGTCAGGACTAAACCCAACAGTCTAACTACTTTGATATTAAAAAATATAATACAAAATAATTAAAACTTTTAAACATTTTGTAAAATAATTTATGAACTTACTTATGTTGTTAATGCTTTATTTCATCTTAAGAAGGAAAAGTTATATATATTATAAAAAGTAAATTACCTATAATTTATTATCTTAGTTTGCTAAATTTTCTATCAGTCTCTAATATAGATTAAACTAATATAACAAGTACGTCAGTTTATTTAGGTACAGATACTTATAAATTTCCTAGGTAGTAGGTTAGTAGGCAGCAACCACCCAGGGAGGTACTACCGTCCTGTGGTAGTAGGTTAGTAGGCAGCAACCACCCAGGGAGGTACTACCGTCCTGTGGTAGTAGGTTGGTAGGCAGCAACCACCCAGGGAGGTACTACCGTCCTGTGGTAGGAGGTTGGTAGACAACAACCGCCCAGGGAAGTACTACCGTCTTCCCAAGCGAGTGTAAAACATAAGAACATAAGAAAGAAGGAACACTGCAGCAGGCCTACTGGCCCATGCGAGGCAGGTCCAAGTATCCAACCGGCTTAAGCCAATGCCCCAACCCAGCCAGGTCAGGTTACATTCACTTAAGGAAGGAGCACGGCATCTGACTTAGTGGCACAAGCTAGTCAGGACCAACTCACACCCACCCGCACCAACTCATATATTTATCTAGCCAACCACCTGGATTTAACCCTCCCCAGGTAAACTCCAGGTAGTCAGGTCACTTCCACTTAAGGAATTAGTACGGCATCTGACCTAGTAGCACGAGCTAGTCAGGTCCAACTCACACCCACCCACACCCACTCATGTATTTATCTAACCTATTTATAAAACTACACAATGTCCCAGTCCCTATGACGGTACTCGGGAGTTTGTTCCACTCATCCACAACTCTATTACCAAACCAGTGCTTTCCTATATCCCTCCTGAATCTGAACTTTTCCAACTTGAAACCATTGCTGCGAGTTCTGTCTTGGCTGGATATTGTCAGCACGCTATTTACATCCCGTTTATTTATTGCTGTTTTCCATTTATACACCTCAATCATATTCCCCCTAATTCTATGCCTTTCTAGAGAGTGCTGATTCAAGGCTCTCAGTCTATCCTCATAGGGAAGATTTCTGATACATGGGATCAACTTTGTCATCCTCTTCTGTACGTTTTCCAGTGCATTTATATCCATTCTGTAATACGGTGACCAGAACTGTGCAGCATAATCTGAATGAGGCCTAACCAAATACATATAGAGTTGAAGAACAACCTGAGGACTTCTATCATTTATACTTCTTGATATGAAGCCAAGGATTCTGTTAGCTTTATTGCGAACACTTATGCACTGTTGTCTTGGTTTCAGATTACTACTAACCAGAACTCCCAAATCCTTCTCGCAATCACAAGTATTAAGATCTACATTATTCAGTTTATATGTGGCATGGTTATTGTCCTGCCCAACATTTAGAACTTTGCATTTGGCTACATTAAACTGCATCTGCCACTTCTCCGACCACTGCATCTGCCACTTCTCCGACCACTGCATCAGTCTATTCAAATCATCCTGGAGTGCTCTAATGTTCTCATTAGAAGGAATTGGTCGGCCTAATTTGGTATCATCAGCAAATTTGCTATTTATTTCCTCATCTATGTCGTTTATGTAAATTGAAAACAACAGGGGGCCCAAAACTGACCCCTGTGGAACACCGCTTGAGACGTGCCCACATTCTGATTTCTCTCCATTTATGCAAACTCTCTGCTGCCTATTTGTCAACCATGCCTCTACCCAGAACTTAGCATTTGTCTACATTAAACTGCATCTGCAACTTCTCCGACCACTGCATCAGTCTATTCAACTCATCCTGGAGTGCTCTGATGTCCTCATTAGAATGAATTGGACGGCCTATTTTAGTGTCATCAGCAAATTTGCTTATGTTGCTATTTATTCCCTCATCTATGTCGTTTAT
>WNWK01059413.1:0-10194 GCA_009830355.1 Cherax destructor | reverse complement strand
ATTGTTCCCCCTTTGGTGAAACCATGTCCTGTCTACCCAGCTCCCTTTCCCCTTCCTCCATTGTGAATATTTCCCTTTAAACCTCAAGTTGAGCTCCTCACATCCCTTTCTTGATCATTACTTGTGAGTTCCCCATCTTCTCCCCTCAGCCTTATCAGGGGGTCCTTGACTGTTGTCTTCCTTCTGATGTGACTGAACATCAGTTTCGGGTCGGACTTAACTTTCGATGTTGTCGTTTTCGTACTGTTTCTGGGCCTCCTCCGTACTTGTGCATACTGTTTCTAGCTCTTCTACAAATTTCTTTGTTTACTTGGGTTCTTTCCCTTTTCTGTACCGTTTCCATTCTTTGATACTCTGATTCTTTCCCCCCCCTGCACCATTGGGTAAACCAGGGGTTTTTTCTGGCCTTCCCATTTAAACATTTGCCCTGGGTATAAACCGTTCCTCTCCCCCCCTTTGCACTTTGCCCCTACGTTTTCCCATCTTTTAAATTTATTGTCAGTCCTTCTTTTCCCCTTTTTCCCACTGGATGTCCTGCAGGAAATTCCCGCCCGTATTTTCCCTTTTTTTAAAGTCGGGTTTTTGTCTCTATCGGTACTGTGTTCCCTCTCCACCTGTAGCTCTAAAATTTACCAAAGCTAAGCACCATATGGTCACTGGCTCCCGGGGGGCTCTCGTGCGTTATGTCTTCAATATCGGGAGCTGTTCAGGGTGAATACAAGGTCCAGTCTTGCTGATTCATCTTCCCCTCTTTTGGTCTTTCCCTGACATGTTGGTGCATCAGGTTTTCCAGTACCACGTCCATCATTTTGGGCCTTCCAATTTTTGGCCCCCCACGTGGTTCATGGTTCTCCCAGTCGTTTTTTTCCCGGGTAGCTTCGCTCTGCTCATGTGTGCTTTTCTTGCCACCTCCGCCAGGGTGTCCACCATCGCTCTGTTGTTCTCATCGTATTCTTCTCCTGGCCTCCTGCAGTTCTTTTTTAAATGCTTTCCCCCAGACGGGGTGGTACCTACCATGAAATCCCCCCTTTTCTACTCCCCCCCACCCTACCATTTCCTCGAATCTCCAACGGTGCCTTAAAAAAGGGAATGACCCTCCACCCCCCCCCCGTCCTCCTATCTTTCCTCAGGATCTGATATCCCTGTGGGAAGATTGCATCTGTTACTGTCTCATTTAGTTTAGTTTAGTTTCTGTGTGTGTGTGTGTGTGTGTGTGCATAAGTGTGTGTGTTTGTGTGTGTACTCACATAACTGTGGTTGCAGGGGTCGAGTCACAGGTCCTGGCTGTGTGTGAGTGTGTATGTGTGTGTGTGTTGTACCTTGGGATGAGGCATTAGTGTCACAGTCACTTGTAGCTGAAACAGCCATATAGCAGAATTGCTGCTTTAAAATGATCCTATTCGTACCATCCTGTCTGAATATTACAGAGGTGAGTCAGAGAGGTGGACCTGATACCAGCATCGACCATGTTCGAGTAATTTTACGATGTTCTATTTATTCATTGAATATTTTTTTTCTAATTATATTGCGATTATCTATCATATGGCTTATTGAATTTTAAGAATAGATGTGCCATGAAAAGTGTACTAATGTGAAATGAGCCAGAAGCAGTTTCAGTCCTTGTTCATTCTTCTGTTTAGTCATTGACGGTGTTTCATTATGACTTAACTTGGTTTTGCAAACAATGTTTTTTAGGGTTTTGAGAAAATATGTGCAAGGAAATCTGTGGTGGGTGGTCGATTAGAAGATTTGTGTCAGATTTTGGTGGCTGATACAACTCTGTTATACAAATATTGGTGTTGTAAAATGATGATATTATATTCAATTACTATTTTTAATCCAAAATTCACGACATTCCCAGCAACGGTGACCCAAACTTGTGTGCCAAGCGGGATCACACCTCGCGCTGTATGTGGGGGTATGTCAAGTGTGAAAGGTGTCCATAGGACTTTCTGGTATATATAAAGAAAATGATTTTTAATTGGGATGGAATTGAGAGACAGATGCTCAATGATTACCTTCGTCTACTTCTGAACTGCACCTCACCTTCCGACAGTATATAAGTCATTATTCCAGACTATGGGGCAAAAGTCTCTTAAGGCTGAGGGACTGACCACCTCAAAACTATCTCTTCAAGGGTGATGGACTGATTACATCGTTTTCACAACTCTACTGATTCTGCTAAACTCTTCTGTACTGGACTGAAGAAGCCTACTGTGTATGCGAAACGCTTCTGAATAAAGATACCCAACTGTTGCATATGTGCCTTACTTATCAGCATTGCCATTGTTTGGTGTTTGGCTAAAATAAGTTAGGGTACTTCACACTGTACTTCCTCCAGAGAAGGTAATGGTATACTAACAGTAGACTATCCCTTCCTTGTTTGAGTTGTATTGTTTAATATGATAACCTCTGTGTTTCTTTGTCAGCTCTTGCTGCGGTCTTTTCACCTGGAGAAGACGCTGTTTTTGGAGCACACTAGGAACCGGTCAACTCATTTAGGAATCAGTCTCGTCAGTGGAAAGAAGACAGCTGTCGCATCCTCTCATCTTATCTTGGGAAATAAAGATTTCCTATGTAACTTTGCTGATAATTGATCTTTTATGCAATCAGCTGCATTAAGCCGCTACCATCGAGAGATCCCTTTTTACAACCATCGTCACAGGGAGCACAGAACCTATGCTTTCTTCTGAGAGACTTGCCTAACACATCTAACATCTGTGCCTTCTCAAAGAACAAGCTTGTTTGCAACATCGACGTCTCTTTGTTTCTCATGGTTTGATTTTATTTATGTACTATATATGTTAGATTTTTCAGTTTCTTTACTCTACCTCATTTGATTATGTTCCTTTTGATTTAATTTTTTTTCATAACAATTATTTTTCAAATACGAAGCCTGGTTTGCCTGACAATTAGAATCTAATGCTGGACCTGCTACTTGAATGGACCATAGCATAAGTCCCCTGCCATTCCTTCGTTTATTCATTGACAATCGTTCATTAGGAATAATCTTGAGTTAATAAACTTTTTCATTTAATGAAATGAGAAGAGATTCACCATGAAAACTTTGGTGTGGGACTAGACGGTAGTATCAGTTATTAGCAGCTGATACTTCTAAACCAGAGAAATATTGGTAGCCAATTAATCCAATCACCATTCTCACATATGATTGGTAGCAGTACAGTCCATAGCTCCTGTTCCCTCTGCTTTATTGCACATGCAAAGCATAGTACAGTCGACCGCCATTGTTAAGCGAGAAATATGTTGTGTCTCCCATTCTCTCATAGTCGTGATTTATTCTAAGATCCTGACCAATATAATAATACTCAGTATCTGATTCCTATTATTCTTTTTTCCGGAGGGAAGGGGGATGGGGATGAAATTCGTAACTATCCACTATATTCATTAAATATTGGCTCCCTCTCTCCCAGTCTTTCTTCACTCTCTCCCATTTCTTTGTTTCTCTCTTCCATTCCTTTCATCTTTCACATTTCTTCCATTTTCCCCAGCTCTATATTGATCCCAACAGGAAATTTCTGTTATTTGCAATTACTTAACGAGACAGCTAACGCACATACGATTCATAATATGGTAACAGCTGATGATGAAGAAATAAGACAGATAAAATACAAAATTCATTGAGGAAAACAGTTCCATGAATGATTGTCGGATCCTCCTGACGACCTTCATGATCGAGGCCCATCAAGTGATTTACTGAGAGTGAGGGGCAGCGCAGGCAAGTCACTTGTCACCACCGTCGCCACCATCACAGCATTCACGTTTGTTTTTATTATTCTCGGTTTTCATTTTATAAAGAGCATATATTTGAACTATATGCTCATTTGCTGAGTGGGTGACTGATTCCTATTTGTTTAGCTTAATTTTGTCAATAATTGTGGATTTTCAAATTATGATTATTAAGGATATTCACTATTATTTTTTACTATTTCTCATTAAAAAAAAATGGCTAATACGGCGACATGTTCTATCGATCTAGCAACAGGTGTATACACTCACCAGTTGCTGATGATGGTCGCTATCTAGAATGAGATCGTTATTCGAGGTCACAGTGGTAGTTATGGAGGTGAAACTGGAAGAGTTTAGTCTCTCGTTGCTGGAAATAACGTTCAGTAAGTGGGAGGTAAAATGTAGATGTAACTTAAAATAATCGAAAACAGATGAGCTGTAGCTCATCTTCAAGAGATCCAGGAACAAAAGTTTAATACACAAAAGAAGTAAGCATATTTTTTTTAAAACTTTGGAACACACGTAAAGATAATTTTTAATAATTTTCAAGTGTCGTTTTAAGTAATATTTGATCTTCCAGATCCAATACAGTGGTTGACAGTAAAACTATTTCTTTATGGTTTTCTTGTGAGAACTTGAGAAAGCCTCCTCTGATAACCTTCTTTCTTTAAATTTTGGTATATTTTAGAGTAAGATTTAGGTTGTCATTGAGTAGTGTATGTGTTTATTTACCGACTTTGTAAATGAAAAGCATGTGGCAATTTTCATGCAATAGAATGAGAAAGTCTCTCAAACAATGGCGTGGATTTATAGGCGAGTATGTAGGCGACAATTTTCCAGATTTTTTGGGAAGAATGTAAAGAATTTTTTTCTGTGTTAATTTCAGAATTCCAATTCTGAGACGCTTCTGTTTCCATTAATTAATGTAACAAAGAAATTATTTTACAAATTCACTACAAAAACGTGTTTATCAGTTTCCCAGTAATAATGGGACACTTCTATTTATAGGCGATTTAAATCATTTAGTGAAATTATATTTTGCTCACAAGAAAGATCACTGTTAATGGTAAAGTTAAAACGGAATTTCTTAAATAAAAAATATTTTCTTGTTATATCAGGAAAAAAGTGTATTTTAATTTTATTCAAACATTCAAGAGTTGGTGAATCCTAATAAAACAAAGGATCAGATTACACTGTACTACTAAAAAGTATATTCAGTCTGCTATTGAGTAAAATGTAGATGTTCATGCGTAGTATAAAGATGCCGATTCCAAATTTGAAGTCGAAATTGTTCTGGCAAGTCAGGATTTTCAGTTATTGGGAAGCGTATAATTTCAAGAATTATTTATAAATCACGTTTCACCCAAATTTTCAGAACTGGCATTATAATGTCACAGGGAGGGACAATAGACACCAGGGCTAACAAAGGTCCAAGACCCTTACGAACTGCACCAATGTGTCCCCTCTCAAGAAGCATTATTGAGGGATTGACTAAAAATTCCCTTCTATTAAAATATATTGACAACAAAATAAGAATAAACGTCCTTAATTCTAACCTGTAATAATATATATACATTTTAAAACACATCGTCCGGTTACCACCAAGGCAGGGTGACCAGATAAAGAATCCCCTTCATCTTCACTCCATCACTGTCCTGCCATAAGCGTGCCTACAATATAGTTCAAAAAGAGCAACATATGTCCACCCGTCCTTCAGAGTGCAATGTACTCTCGACCTCCAGGATTCAAGTCCGGCTAACCGGTTTTCCTGAAACCCTTCATAAATTTTGCCTTACACTCTAACAGTATATCAAATCATAAATACAATTCGCCTGCACTCGATCCTATCTAATACGCTCATGCACGTTTGCTAGAAGCCTAAGCCCCTCGCACAAAAACCTTCTTCATCCCGTCCTTCCAAACTTTCCTAGGACGACCCCTACTCCGCCTTCCCTCCACTACAGATTTATACGCCAAGTCATTCTGTTTTGTTCCATTCTCTCTAAATGCTTGAACCATCTCAACAACCCATCTTCATCCCTCTTCATAATACTTTTAGTAACACCACACTTCCTTCTAATATCCAAGCTACGGATTCTTTGCATAATATTCACACCTCACATAGACTTCAGACACGACATCTCCACTGCCTCCAGTCTTCTCTTTATTACAACATTCACTACCTATTCTTCACACCCATTATATATATATATATATATATATATATATATATATGTGTGTGTGTGTGTGTGTGTGTGTGTGTGTGTGTGTGTGTGTGTGTGTGTGTGTGTGTGTGTGTGTGTGTGTGTGTGTGTGTGTGTGTGTGTGTGTTTTCTGCCTAATAGGTAAAACTTGCGATTATGGTGTGAATCGCAATGCTGAATCTAATGAAACAAATATATTACATTGAGTTTGTTTTTTATTAAATTATTGTAAACTTATCTAAAATATATTTAGTTGGATTAGGCTAAATTAAACTGCGCTTGTCATAATATGGTTTGCTAAGTTTTCTAAGGTTCTTTTGATACAAAATTATTGATTTTTATATTAACATAAATGACAAAAGTTTGTCTTTAAACGTATAAGAGAAAATTTTGGATCCTGATCCTGATCATGAGTCGCTTTGGCACTCGAACTGCATGACGAATGCCAGTAATTCAAATGGAGCAGAGCTTATCAGCGAGAACACCGGCCCTGACACCAGTGCCTCTACAACGATTGTAGGTAACTGCTACACCACTGAACAAGACTCAATGTGCCCTTGTCCTGGGGCTGCCCTCTCCATTGGGCAGTAAGCGGTACTCCACTTGATACGAAGACGGCTCACCTCGCCCGTGTCATAGGTATGCCGTTACCATAGAGCTGTAAGCGGTATTCTACTTGCCAAGAAAGCTCTCTGTGCCCCTGCCATAGGGTTGTACACGGTGCATCACTTGTACAAACTCCGACATTCCTTCGGGAGCCACTGTCGGGTAACCATATGGAGAAGACCTGCGTAAAGACCCTTCCTGACAAACCTACATTAACATGAACTCTTTTTATGTTAGTGTGACTTTGTAAATGGTCCAAGTCGGACCGAAACGTCGTCGTAAGCTCCTCTTTCTTATGTGAGGATTATTTTTGTATTGTTCCAGTCACGGTATTGTGCATTTTTGTTCTGTCTTGACAACCAAAACGGATGACATTATGAATTATTACTCATATGACGACCTCGGAACCTAAATGATGTATTGTTGTAGGGATCTTTCTTTGAGCAGTCAGCATCTTCAGTATTGAGGTTTCACGTGGAGAACAAAACAGTGACGATCCATTCTTTGCCCTGAGGTTCTCGGTGTTTTTTATTTACTCCTGTAAACTCAAAGTTCTTCACACACACAACATTCTTAGAATGAGATCTGTCATAGACGGCGGCTTATACTATCCACGTCTCTCTTTTCTGTTTAGCCATTGTGGATATATCAGCTCTCACCTAAAAAATATCCAGAACTTCCAACACTAGCAAAACTACGTTATGAACTTGTGAGAAAGACTTTTCATAAATAATAAAAATGACAAGGCTAAACGAAGATGGATTTGGGCAACTACTATTAGGGTCATCTCAAGAGGAAAGTCAACGTGGCACTGGTTCTTTGCTCGGGTGATTACAGTAGAGTAATGGTAGAAACCAGCAATTAATATTTATCTGAATGGAACTGTGAAATGCCTTTCAACAGCTAAGGCCAGATAATATAATCCTTGAAACTATATCATTAACAAGTAAATTTTTTTTCATAAAGTTTGTTAATAGATTTAAAATCCATAAAATAATTATTTTATTTGTCTTTAGCTGAAAAAAATGTATAAAAAAGTGATATAGGGCAGACGCCAAAGTTAAATTGGCTTAGAGCGCCACAACCCTTTCAGCCGACCCTGGCTTCTATAAGCCTGGCTTAAGCAAAAGAACAGAATAGAAAAATATATATACATTGATAAAACGCATCGCACATATTATCAGGGATCAATATAAAAAATAAAACTCACCAATGTGTCCCCTCTCAAGAAGCATTATTGAGGGATGGACTAAAAATTCCCTTCTATTAAAATATATTGACAACAAAATAAAGAATAAACGTCCTTAATTCTAACCAGTAATAATATATATACATTTTGGAACACATCGTCCGGTTACCACCAATGCAGGGTGACCAGATAAAGAATCCCCTTCATCTTCACTCCATCACTGTCCTGCCATAAGCGTTCCTACAATATAGTTCAAAAAGTGCAACATATGTCCACCCGTCCTTCAGAGTGCAAGCAATGTACTCTCGACCTCCAGGATTCAAGTCCGGCTAACCGGTTTTCCTGAAACCCTTCATAAATTTTGCCTTACACTCTATCAGTATATCAAATCATAAATACAATTCGCCTGCACTCGATCCTATCTAATACGTTCATATACGCTTGCTGGAAGCCTAAGCCCCTGGTAATATTACCTGATGTCAGAAGCTACTGAACTCTCTTCCAATTGACAAGGGTAAAAATTATGCCACACCAAAAAGTCAAGAGGAAAGGAGACGGAGAGATGATGTATGTTACAGAGTTGTTTTAGAGCTACAGTTTCTTGAGGGACTTGGAACGCTCATCTTGGGTGTAAACTAAAGACATCTAGATGTCGATAAAGTTCATGAAAAACTTCACTGAAATTTAATTACTAAGGCACCTAGAAACGAAAAAAAATATTTAATAGAATATTTTAACTTTAGCCAAATTAATTGGAACAATTTGACAGATAATATAGAGACTAAAGACTCTCTAAAAGAGGATGGTTGCTAATTTGACATTTGACATTTGTCAAATTAACTGCCCAGTCTACGTATGTTCCAAAATACAGAAAATAAAAATGACGCTAAGTGAATAAAGAATATACTAAAATATTTCATAGATCAAGAGAAGCATTTACAGGTGATTGAAATTAGGGACTTATATATTCAATTAGAGAGAGAAATCGAAATATAAAATAAAAAAAGCTAAGTTAAACCAGAGTTAATTATTAATGAATGGTTGGCCACTAGATTTAGCAGTAAAGAACATAAGAACATAAGAAAGAAGGAACACTGCAGCAGGCCTACTGGCCCATGCGAGGCACGTCCAAGTCTCCCACCAGCTTAAGCCAATGCCCCGACCCAGCCAGGTCAGGTTACATGCACTTAAGGAAGGAGCACGGCATCTGACCTAGTAGCACAAGCTAGTCAGAACCAACTCACACCCACCCGCACCCACTCATATATTTATCTAGCCTATTTTTAAAACTACACAACGTTTTAGCCTCTATAACTGTACTCGGGAGTTTGTTCCACTCATCGACAACTCTATTACCAAACCAGTGCTTTCCTATATCCTTCCTGAATCTGAATTTATCCAACTTAAAGCCATTGCTGCGAGTCGTGTCAATACTAGATATGTTTAGCACGATATTTACATCCCCTTTATTTATTCCTGTTTTCCATTTATACACCTCAATCATATCATCCCTAATTCTACGCCTTTCTAGAGAGTGCAGATTCAGGGCCCTCAGTCTATCCTCATAGGGAAGATTTCTGATACATGGGATCAACTTAGTCATCCTCCTTTGTACGTTTTCCAGAGCATTTATATCCATTCTGTAATACGGTGACCAAAACTGTGCAGCATAATCTAGATGAGGCCTAACCAAGGATATATAGAGTTGAAGAACAACCTGAGGACTCCTATTGTTTATTCTTCTTGATATGAAGCCAAGGATTCTGTTCGCTTTATTGCGAACACTTATGCACTGCTGTCTTGGTTTTAGATTACTGCTAACCAGAACTCCTAAATCCTTTTCGCAATCAGTAGTATTAAGATCTACATTATTTAGTTTATATGTGGCATGGTTATTGTCCTGTCCAATATTTAGAACTTTGCATTTGTCTATATTAAACTGCATCTGCCACTTCTCCGACCACTGCATCAGTCTATTCAAATCTTCCTGGAGTGCTCTAATGTCCTCATTTGAATGAATTGGACGGCGTATTTTGGTGTCATCGGCAAATTTGCTTATGTCGCTATTTATTCCCTCATCTATGTCGTTTATGTAGATTGTGAACAACAAGGGGCCCAATACTGACCCCTGTGGAACACCGCTTGTGACGCTTCCCCACTCTGATTTCTCCCCATTTATGCAAACTCTCTGCTGCCTATTTGTCAACCATGCCTCTATCCAGGAAAAATTTCTCCTCCTATTCCGTGTGCCTTAATTTTCCTCAATAGTCTCTGATGTGGACTCTATCAAAAGCCTTACTGAAGTCCATATACACAATATCATATTCATTACCATGATCTACCTCCTCAAATACCTTAGTGAAGAAAGTTATTAAATTTGTAAGGCAGGAACGCCCTTTTGTAAAACCGTGCTGAGATTCGTTGATTAATTTATGCTTTTCAAGATGG
>WNWK01059412.1:0-10194 GCA_009830355.1 Cherax destructor | reverse complement strand
GAAGAGGGAAAAGTGAGAGGGGAAAGTCAACTTCCGGCAATCCTGGTAATGCGGGTGTGGTGTGTTGTATGTGTGTGTGTGTGTGTGTGTGTACTCACCTAGTTGTGGTTAAAGGGGTCGAGTCATAGCTCCTGGCCCCGCCTCTTCACTGGCCGCTACTGGGTCACTCTCCTGCGCCAAGAGCTTTATCATACCTATTCTTAAAGCCATGAATGGATCCTGCCTCCACTACATCGCTTCCCAAACTATTCCACTTCCTGACCACTCTGTGACTGAAGAAATACTTCCTAACATCCCCGTGATTCATCTGAGTCTTCAACTTTCAACTGTGTCCCCTTGTTGCTGTGTCCCATCTCTGGAACATTCTGTCTCTGTCCACCTTGTCAATTCCTCTCAGTATTTTATGTCGTTATCATGTCCCCCTTATCTCTCCTGTCCTCCAGTGTTGTCAGGTCGATTTCCCTTAACCTCTCCTCGTAGGACATACCCCTTAGCTCCGGGACTAGTCTTGTTGCAAACCTTTGCACTTTCTCTAGTTTCTTCACTGCTTGGCTAGGTGTGGGTTCCAAACTGGTGCTGCATACTCCAATATGGGCCTAATGTACACAGTGTACAGGGTCCTGTTGTGTGTGTGTGTGTGTGTAGGAGTGTGTGTGTGTGTGTGTGTGTGTGTGATGTGTGTGTGTGTGTGTGTGTGTGTGTGTGTGTGTGTGTGTGTGTGGGAGGAGTGTGTGTGTGTGTGAGTGTAGGTACTAACCTTGTGTTTCCAGTTGTTGATTCTAAGCTCCTGGACCCAAGTCCTCTTCTTTGATATACAAAAGATGAGGTAATCAATCCCTCAGTCTTGGAGTTGGTGTGAAGAGCACCGTAGTCGTGAAGATTCTGGAGCACAGGCAAGGAGGCTGGCGCTTATATACTGGCGTCAGATGGAAAGGGACGGGTAGCAGACGAGGGCATTGTCACTGGTAGGCGGGATTCTCCAGTGGAAGTAGGTCATATCCGAGGCACGGGTTAGTGGTGGTGGTATTAGTAGTAGTAGTAGTAGTAGTAGTATTAGTAGTAGTAGTAGTAGCCGTGAAGAAGGTTACGTAGATGTTCTCTGAACCAAGATTCTATGATGTTGCAGTGTCTGTCTTCCCTTATGTCTTTGAATTTGTATTGATAAAGCCACTGTATTTCGAAAAGTTTACAATAAAGATACCCAGATGTTGCACATGTCTAATTTTTCATCATGTTATGTGGTCAACAAATAATAATGATAATTATTATTATTATTATTATTATTATTATTATTTTTTATCGCAGTGTACTGGTGAGTAACACCTTTTTACCTTCAATATCATGTTGTACTTAAGCAATTTAACAATTAAAACAACAATGTTTCTTCGAAGTATGGTCCAGGAAGGACCGAAACATCGTCTGTTATCGCAGATTCTGAGCTTGTGATTTGTTGCTACGAGGTTATTGTGACTTTTATTTTTCATATAATAAAACACTTTTTCCCAAAAAAGATTAGAATAATTTCGGGAAAAGATATATAGGTAACCAGTATAAAGGTTCTTGATCAGCAGCTGTCTGAAACTCAGTTCTTTAAAAATACTATTTTTATAATACAGATCAGAGGTGGTGACCAGAGTGTGAGAGAGAGCGTCGGGTCCTGATGGTACTCACCTTCAGCCTTCATAACAGTCTTTCATGTTTTCTCTTTTATATGTTTTTATATTTTTGTGTGTTATATAATTTAAATTTAAATAGTATACTAAATATAATACATAATATACATACATTATTCTATGTTAACTCTTTGATTATTAATGATAAAAGAAAATGTGATGTTCTCACTTGTCAAGGATTCCATACACCGAGAGATGTGTATGTCTCAGTGTATATCCACCGAGAGATGTGTATGTCTCAGTGTATATCCACCGAGAGATGTGTATGTCTCAGTGTATATACAATGAGAGATGTGTATGTCTCAGTGTATATACACCGAGAGATGTGTATGTCTCAGTGTATATACAATGAGAGATGTGTATGTCTCAGTGTATATCCACCGAGAGATGTGTATGTCTCAGTGTATATACAATGAGAGATGTGTATGTCTCAGTGTATATACAGTGAGAGATGTGTATGTCTCAGTGTATATACACCGAGAGATGTGTATGTCTCAGTGTATATACAATGAGAGATGTGTATGTCTCAGTGTATATCCACCGAGAGATGTGTATGTCTCAGTGTATATACAATGAGAGATGTGTATGTCTCAGTGTATATCCACCGAGAGATGTGTATGTCTCAGTGTATATACAATGAGAGATGTGTATGTCTCAGTGTATATACAATGAGAGATGTGTATGTCTCAGTGTATATACAGTGAGAGATGTGTATGTCTCAGTGTATATACACCGAGAGATGTGTATGTCTCAGTGTATATACAATGAGAGATGTGTATGTCTCAGTGTATATCCACCGAGAGATGTGTATGTCTCAGTGTATATACAATGAGAGATGTGTATGTCTCAGTGTATATCCACCGAGAGATGTGTATGTCTCAGTGTATATACAATGAGAGATGTGTATGTCTCAGTGTATATACAATGAGAGATGTGTATGTCTCAGTGTATATACAGTGAGAGATGTGTATGTCTCAGTGTATATACACTGACTGTTTAATTTGGTTGTAAATGGTCTGGTGATGCTGACACACTGTGGTAAAGTTTACTTTTATACTGAACTGTACTTAAGTGTTCTCCAGTGTACTGTTCTTGCGTTTTGATGTACCGATTTTGTGTATGGTTTTACCGTTCTTGTATGTGTACATTCTTAATGTGTACACCAAACACTTCAACTTAAAAAAAAAAAATACCACGGGCGATCAGAGAGTCACAAAACTCCAGAGCGACGCTCTAACCACTGGGCCAGCTGGCTACAACAAGATTCGTCCAACTAGATATATTTATACACCATAGGAAGGTCAGCATTGGCACCAACGTCACCACAAATGCAAGTTTTACAGACGAATCTTCTCCAGTGTCTCCACACTGCCATCCATGTCTCCAAGCATCACTACATCACTCAACATTCCCAACACATTCAACACATCTTCCAGAATCCCTTTCTCTTATCTGTACTTTTCTCAGATTTAAAATATATATCTAAATAATTCTATCCACAATACACACAAAAATCAGTAACTTTCAGTAACAAAACAGCAGTAGTCGATACAGCAATAATGAGAGGAAGTAGCCAGGTTGCAGGAATGGCTATTGAAATCTAGACTATCATGATGGTCGACTTTATTACCTGAGAGTTACTGATTTTTGGTGTGTATTGTGGATAGGTTTATTTGGATTAATATTTTAAATTTGAGAAAAATACAGATAAGAAAAAGGGATTCTGGAAGATATTTAGTGAATTTGTGGGGAATGTTGAGTGATGCAAGATAATTACTTGGAGAGACATGAATGCCAGTGTGGGAGACACTGGCGGGAGATTCGTTATTAAAAACTTGCATTTGTGGTCACAGTGGTGCCTATGCTAACCTTCCTTCTTCTTTGCATATAGTTTTTTTTTTTAATTATTGTTAAATAATTTTCTTCATAAATATATTTTACAGTTGTGTCTAACACTGTGTATGGCTTTGATCTGTTTTACTAGCACAAGTTAGACTTGTGTACAGATACCAGACTCTAATTATTTAAGTTATTCTTGTTTGTTTACAAGCGAAAAAAATGCAGTGTAATGCTACAACCTATTATGCAGACGTAACTTCTGTACAATGCTTCAGTAACTATGGCAGTGTTATAGGTTTCCTTCCAGCAGGACTGAAGTTACTATGGTTCAGTAGTTACGGAAGTTTCAGAGTTATTCTTCCGACAGTGAAAGTCATTATACGTAATACATTCAACAAATACTTTAGTATTAAGAACAGCTTCCCAACTGTGTTAGTCACTATGGTTACAATATCTTCAACACATTATAAAGCATAATTATGTAGCCTTTCAATAAATACAAGTTAAGGTATTTAAAAGACCTTCATAATGAGATAAGTCTTTAATGACACAAAAATCACAGACCATCACAAACATAAAACAAAAACTCTCCAAAAAAATTACCAATCACATACCAATGTGATTTAGTGCATCTTAGAGCCTGGGCGACACGTCTCCTGTCAGAGCATCTTAGAGCCTGGCCGACACGTATCCTGTCAGAGCATCTTGGAGCCTGGGCGACACGTCTCCTGTCAGAGCATCTTAGAGCCTGGCCGACACGTATCCTGTCAGAGCATCTTAGAGCCTGGCCGACACGTATCCTGTCAGAGCATCTTAGAGCCTGGCCGACACGTATCCTGTCAGAGCATCTTAGAGCCTGGCCGACACGTATCCTGTCAGCGCATCTTAGAGCCTGGCCGACACGTCTCCTGTCAGAGCATCTTAGAGCCTGGCCGACACGTCTCCTGTCAGCGCATCTTAGAGCCTGGCCGACACGTCTCCTGTCAGAGTATCTTAGAGCCTGGCCGACACGTCTCCTGTCAGAGTATCTAAGAGCCTGGCCGACACGTCTCCTGTCAGAGCATCTTAGAGCCTGGCCGACACGTCTCCTGTCAGAGCATCTTAGAGCCTGGCCGACACGTCTCCTGTCAGCGCATCTTAGAGCCTGGCCGACACGTCTCCTGTCAGCGCATCTTAGAGCCTGGCCGACACGTCTCCTGTCAGAGCATCTTAGAGCCTGGCCGACACGTCTTGTGGCAGAGCATCTTAGAGCCTGGCCGACACGTCTCCTGTCAGAGCATCTTAGAGCCTGGCCGACACGTCTCCTTGTTAATGTATCAGATGAACTTCTATAAAGTAGTTTAGGTGGAAAATCTGTGACTTTTTATATTGATTTATAAAGCAGCATCAAAAATCATACCAACCTTAATGGTTAAGTTGAAAAAAATTCAATGAAAAAAATAAATGCAGAAATATTTCTTTGCAAATAGAGTACTTAAGGAGCTGAGTCAACTCCAGTAGAAAGTTGCAATAACTACTGTCAACTTTAACACTAATTATGAAACAACAAAAATATATATTACAATATACATAATTACGAAATGTTAGTTAACCCTTATTAAACTTATGAGAAATATAAATAATATAATAAGAAAAAGAAATTAAGTTTACAATATTAGGGTAATAAAAATATTAAAAATAATTATGAAACAAAATTAATACAAATATCAAGTATAATATTAGGTGAATATATTTTATATTTAATATATTATGAAATATATTCATGCATTTCAGATTAATGTGAATATATTGATATCTATTTTCTCTGTTTGATATTATTGCTCAAGTTAATTACAAAAAAAAATTGAAACGGGAAATCAAAACAACTGTTTGTGTCTGCTTACAAAGCTGTGTTTGTTGTACACAAACACCTGAAAGTTACATACAAAAAAAATCACTTCAGTTCACTAGTTTAAGAGTTTGGTAAAACAGGAAGAGTTATATGTATCTGAATAATAACAATATTTTGCACAAATATGTTTACTGTCTCCATGGAAATTAATAATCACATAATCACTTAAAACTCGTAGAGAAGAAAAACTAATAGAAGAACGAAGGCACCGAAATAGAACATACACCGATAAAAAGGAACAAGGAAAGAAAGAACAAGCAAGGGATTATACAGTGAAGAAGACAGCAAACAAGGAGAAAATATTCAACTCGGACAAGCGAATAAAGAAGGAAACTGAAAGAGGAGATAACTTATGGATAAAAACATACATCGGAAAATGGTAACAAAGAAAAGAACAAAGAACCACAGGACATACATTCTTAAGGAAAAACATTAGCCAAAAGGACGACGAATACCAGTGGGAAAGACAAGGAGCTCTAGCAAGAAAATAAGAACCAGCTGATGTGTTAGAAAGCCTTCTAACACATCAACTTGTGTCAATTATTTCAGCAATCCTTCTAAGTTAAGAAAAGAGCAGTGTCTAGTCTACTCCTAAGATATTCAGGGATTTGCTGGCCAAGCCGCTTAGAACAAGACATTACCAGTATAAAGCAACAGGTCAGGTCAGCGGTGCCTCCTGACTACTACAGCCAAGAAGGTTTGTACTAAGTCAAGCAAAAAAACTATTATAAAATAACTCCAGCGATTCCCAAAGAAAACATTGTTTTCCAAAATATCATGAGGAAGAAAAGCGAATATTTAGCTATCATAATCTCCTGTCCTAATAAATTAGACAATTGTTTCTCAAAAAAAAAAGGAGTCTTGGTCAAGACAGTGACCTTCTTGGCACAGGGAAGACCTGGGGTCAGTGTCCACGTAGGACGCTGCAACACACGTAGGACGCTGCAATACACGTAGGACGCTGCAACACACGTAGGACGCTGCAACACACGTAGGACGCTGCAACACACGTAGGACGCTGCAACACAAGACAACTGTGAAATACGGACAGGTGAGTTCTGCTTTCTTCCAGTATCTCAAAAATAAAGAAAATAAAACTATATAACTAGAAACAAAGTAACTCTTTTACTCTACTCCTACTTTTTATTTTTTATCTTTTCTTAATACTTATAATAACATAATGATTATAGCATATGTTATGATCAGGTTATTTATAACTGATCTATGATTTTGTTCAGTGTCTGATGATACAGTAAACTCCCAAACTACTAGCGAATAATTGATGTTACAATAAATAAACAAGTAAATAAATAAATAAATAAATAAAATAAAAATAAATAAATAAATAAATAAATTTAAAAAATAAATAAATATTTTTTTTGTATTTATCATAATTTTTTGAAAAATTTCCATAGTCTGCTGTACAGTCCATCACACTCTCGGCTATAAAAATGTTTCACTTGATTTTTCAAAACCATCCTTTGACCTTCCTCTCACTATTATTTGTTGCTAAACGTGTCCCCACATGTCGCCACATGTCCCCACATCAAATAACATCAGTCATTCCAAGAATTTTTTATTGGTCACCATTTCATTATCAGTTGGTGTCAAGCTGGGCTTGGTGCCATTCCTTACTTCTTGGAATGTATTGGTCGTTGTATTTGAGGTTTGCGAGGTTTCTGATCATCGAATACTGTTTTTCTGTGGACGAAACAAGACAGCCATGGAATGACAATGGTCACCCTCTACTGTGTTCGCTCATATAAATAGTCCATCATTAATCTACCAGATTAATGATTTGTTATACGTAATAAACGAACCACTACATAAAGTCTTTTCCAACAGAGTCCCAAGCCAACACTATTTCCAGCTGAAACCTACCAGAGGTTTTCTGCCAATAGTCTTCTGGTAACACCACCTAGAACCGCCCTTCCAATAGTGTCCAGTCTTATACACTTGAATCCTGCCTTTGATGAGTTTCGAGAGTTTCACTACTTTTCGGAGCCTCGGCCATGGGCCGGGCTCGTCTGGTGCTTGCCTGATCAACCAGACTGTTGCTACTGGAGGCCCACTGCCCCAAATATCCATCACAGCTTGGTTGATCTGGCACCTGGTGAAGATATCTCCACTTTTCTCTTGAAGGCTTCTACACTTGTTCCAGCAGTGTTTCTGATATTTTCTGGTAAGATGTTGAATAGTCTGGGACCCCGGATGTTGATACAGTGTTCTCGTATTGTCCCCACCGCACCCCAGTTCTCATCAGTTTATTTTGCACTTCCTCCATATCTCATTCCAGTATGTTGTTATGGCAGTGTGCAGATTTGGGACCAGACCCTCGGAGTACTTTCCAGGAATATGTTATCACCTTTCTCTCTCTCTCTCTCTCTCTCTCTCTCTCTCTCTCTCTCTCTCTCTCCTGCGCAACTTCCAGTTAGAGTTTTTCCAGCTCAATACACTCCTGTTTTTCATTGTCGGCATTTTGCACTTCTACAAACATCTTACCTTCATGGAAAAATGATTTTTTCTATTCATCTCTCCTAGAATTTTTCAGGTGTAGCTTGGAGACATATAAATGGTTCAGAGAACTGACAGCCCATGAATTAGACACATGTGCAACACTTGGATATCATTATTGAGGAAACGTTTCTGCCACACAGTGGCTTCATCAGTCCCATACAAAGGAGAATGGTGAAGATCAGAAGGAGTTTGAGGTAATCAGTCCTCAGCCCGGAGTCGATGTAATCAGTTCATTCTGCTTTGTATAGGACTGATGAAGCCACAGTGTGGCGAAACGTTTCCTCAATAATGATATCCCAAATTTTGCACGTGTGTCTAATTTATCAGCTTATAATGTAACTCTCGCCTACATTCCTTTCAGAATACAGATTGAAGGACTTCAAATGTTCTCAGACATTTAGGTACTAAACTGAATATACGCGAACAGTAAAGGTTCTGTGTACTGTCAGAAGTCGAGATGAGACGGGGAACAAACACTAGAAGAAAGTGTATATTCTAAAGGGTGTGATCACACTTATTCCTTGAACAGTCTTGGAAGCTCTACCATCGAGCAGATACGAAATACTTCAAAGTTCTGTTAGCTTCCTACGCTCCATTTTGCAAGATTTACTGTGTGGTTCTTCATAGTTTGTAATTAAAGTTTGCCATAAGGATATTAAGCTCATACCTGGGTTCCTACACTCTCCCACATTTATTCTTACCACTGCTAAAACATTCCCATCGTGTTTTAGAGACTATCTTGTAGCTTAGGAAGCAGACTGAGTACATGTTATGTCAAAAGCTGCAAACCTCACTCAAGTAACATCTCCAGTCTCTGCGCCTCACCTTGGCACTATAAAAGTGTTCCAGTATCATGAATCAGCTCCACATTGTTCAGGTGGTCAGGGACTGACCACCTCAAACTACCTGAAGGTTGATGGACTGATCATGCATTTTGGGGTGAGTATCATACTGAACAAGTACCATGTGGTGCACATCAAAGAAATAACTGCTGCAGCATTTTGCCTGGCAAAACTAAGAATAGAGTTTCTTACGCCATCTTAGTAAGGAGTAATTCACGACACTGAACACAGTGTACATCAGGCCTATAGAGTATACAGCACCAATTTAGAACCCACACTTAGCCAAGCACGTAAGGAAATTAGAAAAAGTGAAAAAGGGTTTTCAAAAAGACTAGTCCCGGAGCTGGGGGAGCCCCCGGGGAAAGGGGTTTGGGAAATTGACATGACGACAATGGGGGGGCAGGGGAGAAGGGGGGAAAAATATCGACATAAAAAATACTGAGGGGAAATTTTCCCCAAAGGGGGATAGAACAGGATTTTCCGGGGGAAAGGGGCACAGTAAAAAGGGGGGGCACTTTTTTTGTTGAAGACTCAGATAATCACAAGATTTAAGAATTTCTTAGTCACAGAGTTGTCAGGAAATTGGGAAAGGTTTGGGAAGTGAGGTAGTGTAGGCAAAACCTGCTTTGAAGAGGTATGATAAAGCTCCGGGCAGGAAAAGTGACCCCGGCAACAGTGAAAAGGGGGGGGGCCCGGGCTATGAATCGCCCCCCAACCGGGGTACCCCAAAAAAACCCCACACACCATCCCCCCACACAACCCCACACCATGCCCCCAAAACAGGCCCAGTGTTTTAAAATATCCCAGGACAAAAAGGAACAACACACACACTCTCTTTCCCCCTCCCTCTCTCCCCATCTCTCCCCTTTTCCCCCTCTCCCCTCTTTTTATCCCTTTCTACCCTTCCCCCCCCCCCTTTTCCCCCTTTTCCCCCCCCCCCCCTCTCTCTCTCCCCTCTCTCTCTCTCTCTCTCTCTCTCTCTCCCCATCCCCATCTGTTTCCCTTTTCCCCCCGGCCCCCCTTTTTCCCCTTTTCCCCCCTTTTCCCCCCTTTTTCTTTCCCTCCCCCCCAAAAAAAAAAAAGGTGTGGGTGGGGACCCGGGGAAACCCGAGGGGAAGGGTGAACCCGAAGACAAAGAGAGGGGGGGGTATTTCATATTCTTTTGGGGGGTTGGGGGGTTTTACACAGTTCCACACAAGAATTAGTGCAAAACTGGGGGGGGCAGGGGGAAAAGGGAACCCCACAATGGATCAGGGAAAACCTGTCAGGAAAAAGCAGGGAGTCATGGACGTGGCGAGGGGTCAGAGGGGCCCGGGGAGGGGGGTTCCACGGGGGGGGGTCCTAGGGCCGTGCTGTTTCTGGTATTTGTAACACATGACGGGAAGGGGAAAAAACTCCCCCTGTCCCATTTTCAGATGATTTTAAATTGATG
>WNWK01059411.1:0-10194 GCA_009830355.1 Cherax destructor | reverse complement strand
CAAATCCCCCCTTAAAAGCAGCATCCACTGGGGGTTTCCCCACCCCAGTTCTGCCCTTTTGGGAAATTCCCCTCGGGATTTTCCTTGCTTGCACGAGTAAGCGGAAAGGGCGGGGACTTAATTCATGGGATTTTTAGCAGTGGATTGAAATTTGTGCATGTGTGGGGTCCCAAGCTTTAAAACCCCCAAAAACCCCCAGGGGGGGGGGCGGGGGGCTTTGACGGCAAGCTCCCAGGAAAGTTGCAGTGGTGGCGTGGGGGAGACTCCCAGGAAAGTTGCAGTGGCTGGCGTGGAAGACTCCCAGGAAAGTTCAGTGGCTGGCGTGGAGGGACTCCCAGGAAAGTTGCAGTGGCTAGCGTGGAGGAGACTCCCAGGAAAGTTGCAGTGGCTGGCGTGGAGGAGACTCCCGGGAAAAGTTGCAGTGGTTGGTTGGAGGAGACTCTCAGGAAAGTTGCAGTGGTTGGCGTGGAAAGACTTCCGGAAAGTTGCAGTGGTTGGTGTGGAGGAGACTTCCAGGAAAGTTGCAGTGGCTGGCGTGGAGGAGACTCCCAGGAAAGTTGCAGTGGTTGGTGTGGAGGGACTCCCAGGAAATTTGGGGTGGTTGGCGTGGAGGAGACTCCCAGGAAAGTTTCAGTGGTTGGCGTGGAAAAACTCCCAGGAAAGTTGCAGTGGTTGGCGTGGAGGAGACTCCCAGGAAAGTTGCAGTGGCTGGCGTGGAGGAGAGTCCCAGGAAAGTTGCAGTGGTTGGTGTGGAGGGGCCCCAGGAAAGGGTTGCAGTGGCTGGCGTGTGGAAAAGAACAGCTGATCATAATTTATAACGTGATTCTACAGAGATTCAAAAAGACAGATCCAAAACTTCTTTCATTGATTTTATTTCTTCTTCTTTCAACAAATCGGCCGTTTCCCACCGGGGGGGTGGCCCAAAAAAAAAAAACAAAGTTTCTCTTAACTTAAGTAATGTATACAGGAAAGGGGTTACTGGCCCCTTGCTCCTTGCCTTTAGTCGACTCTTAACACACTTACGGAGGAAGAATTCTGTTCCACTTCCCCCATGGAGATAAGAGGAAATAAGAACAAGAACTAATAAGAAAATAGAAGAAAACCCAAAGGGGTGTATATATATATATGCTTGTACATGAATGTGTAGTGTGACCTAAGTGTAAGTAGAAGTAACAAGACATACCTGAAAGACACCAGCAGTCCTGCCATCATGTAAAACAAGTACAGGCTTTCATTTCACATCATTAGATATTACGATGTTTTTGATTTAGACTTTAGTAAAGCTTTTGACAGAGTATCACCATACAAAAGACTGTTAAAGAAAGTGGCAGCAAATGGTATTGTAGGCTCGATGCCTACTACGCTATCACTACCACTATCACCACTCAAATACCATCGCCAGAGTTCCCACCATACACAACTTATGCATTTTCTTCACTGTTTTTCGTCAGTTTCTGATTTGAGTCCACATTTTAGGCTGGTCATCACAACACACATCATTGCCAGCCACACAACGCTGTCTCATAAAATAATTATTTCTACAAGGATCTTGAACATCTTCTCTAATTATAATTACCTTAAGGGCATCCCAGAGAAAATAAGAAGTCACATTTGAGAGGTGTGTGTGTGTGTGTGTGTGTGTGTGTGTGTGTGTATTCACCTAGTTGTGGTTGCAGGGGTCGAGTCACAGCTCGAATAACAACATTGCTGGGGGAGTGAGGTGATTTTCTCTCTCTTTAAACAGGTTTCTACACGATTAGTTTTAGGGCTCCTAACTTTATTTACAAGCTAAGAGCTGTTACCTACATCAACTCTCTCTCTCTCTCTCTCTCTCTCTCTCTCTCTCTCTCTCTCTAGGGTAAGGGACAGACAGTTTAACAGTTTTTCACAGCTGTCAGCCGCCTTGGTGATGACTGTCTGGTCACTGCTTGAGTTAGTGCTAGGTCAGGCAAGTGGCTTCTCGGAATTGGACCTCACGTCTTCCCGTGCCCAAGTGCGAGTTAGGTTCCCACTGGAGCTCTCGAGGGAGAACTAATTATTTCATAGAGCGCTTGAGGGAGAGCTGGGAAATCCCCAGAGCCGTTGAGGAAGAGCTGGGCATTTGTTAGAACGCTTGAGAGAGAGCTGGGTATTCGTTAAAGCTCTTAAGGGGGAGCTCTAGGTATTCGTTAGAGCGCTTGAGTGGCACTCGAGGTAGTACTGAAGTAGATTATTGAGGCTTCTGTGAGGTATAACTAAAATATTTCTTCATCTACCAGTGAGACTTAGGAAAGATAAAAATTCTTTTTCCCTCACTTGAAAGGTAACTGAAACGTCGTGATCTGTACGTTTAAAGTGACCATTAGGACACTAATGGTCACTTTAAACGTGAAAAAGGATAACACCTTCACCATCATTCAGCAAATACTCTTTAATGGTAGAAGAATCAACATTGTATTACTGTTGGTAGAATTACCGACAATATGTTAGGTAAAAGAACAAGTGCAACTAATGTGACATTGTGCAACGTTTCGCTCTCCAGGAGCTTTGCCAAGGCTTGACAAAGCTCCTGGAGAGCGAAACGTTGCCACAATAACATGCCACATTTATTGCATTTGTGTCTTTTGACCTAAGAATCAACATTCGTCAACTGTTTGAATAGACCCATAAGGAGACGCTAAATATTTGAAATATTTTTTTCAGCCTCTAGTTGTAGCCCTCTTCAGCAGACGTACTCTATCGGGAAATGAATGAATGAATGAATGAATGAATGTGTGTGTACTCACCTAATTGTACTCACCTAATTGTGGTTGCAGGGGTCGAGTCTCAGCTCCTGGCCCCGCCTCTTCGCTGTCTGCTACTGGGTCTCTGCTCTCCCTGCTCCATGAGCTTTATCATACCTTGTCTTAAAACTATGTATGGTTCCTGCCTCCACTATATCTTTCTCTAGTCCATTCCACTTCCTGACTACTCTGTGGCTGAAGAAGTGTTTCCTGACATCCCTTTGACTCATCTGAGTCTTCAGCTTCCAGTTGTGTCCCCTTGTATCTGTGTTCCCTCTCTGAAACAACCTGTCACTATCTACCTTGTCAATTCCCCGCAGTATTTTGTATGTCGTTATCATGTCTCCTCTGACCCTTCTTTCCTCCAGTGTTGTTAGTCCTATTTCCCTCAACCTTTCTTCATAAGACAGACCCCTGAGTTGTGGAACTAACCTTGTCGCAAACCTTTGCACTTTCTCTAGTTTCCTTACGTGCTTGACCAGGTGTGGGTTCCAGACTGGTGCTGCATATTCTAGTATGGGCCTGACGTACACGGTATACAGTGTCTTGAACGATTCCTTGTTAAGGTAACGGAACGCTAATCTAAGGTTTGCCAGACGCCCATATGCTGCCGCAGTTATCTGGTTGATGTGTGCCTCCGGAGACGTGCTAGGCGTTATACTCACTCCAAGGTCTTTCTCCTTTGCCGAGGTTTGTAGCCTTTGTCCGCCTAGCTTGTACTCTGTCAGCGGTCTTCTTTGCCCTTCTCCGATCCTCATGACTTTGCATTTGGAGGGATTGAATTCGAGAAGCCAACTGCTAGACCAGATGTCGAGCTTGTCCAGGTCTGTTTGCAGCCCTGCCTGGTCCTCTTCTGATGTGATTCTCCTCATTATTTTCACATCATCCGCGAATAGGGACACTTCTGAGTCTATCCCATCCGTCATGTCATTTACATAAACCAGGAATAACACTGGTCCTAGGACTGACCCCTGCGGTACACCACTCGTCACAGGCGCCCACTGTGATACCTCACCACGCACCATGACCCGTTGTTGCCTCCCTTTGAGGTATTCCCTGATCCATTCCAGTGCCCTTCCTGTTATACCTGCTTGTTCTTCCAACTTCTTTACTAATCTCATGTGAGGAACTGTGTCGAAGGCCTTCCTGCAGTCCAGGAAAATGCAATCAACCCACCCTTCTCTCTCCTGCCTTACCTCTGTTACTTTATCATAGAACTCTAGGAGGTTTGTTACACAGGATTTGCCTTCCCGGAATCCATGCTGTCTGGCGTTTATTATCCTGTTCCGCTCAAGGTGTTCCACCATTCTTTTCCTGATGATTTTCTCCAGGACTTTGCACACTATACATGTAAGTGACACCGGTCTATAGTTTAGTGCCTCTTTTCTGTCTCCTTTTTTAAAAATGGGGACTACGTTGGCCTTCTTCCATACCTCAGGTAGCTGCCCAGTTTCAAGGGATGTGTTGAATATTGTGGTAAGTGGCACACTCAGTACCTCAGCTCCTTCCCGAAGAACCCACGGGAGATATTGTCCGGACCCATCGCCTTTGAGGTATCGAGGTCACTGAGTAACTGCTTCACTTCCTCCTCAGTTGTGTGTAAGCCCTCTAGCACTTGGTACATCCCTTGTTGGTGACGAACCATGTCCTGTCTACCCAGCTGCCTTCCTTCCTCCATTGTGAATACTTCCTTAAACCTCAAGTTGAGCTCCTCACATACCTCTTGATCATTACTTGTGAGTTCCCCATCTTCTCTCCTCAGCCTTATCACCTGGTCCTTGACTGTTGTCTTCCTTCTGATGTGACTGAACATCAGTTTCGGGTCGGACTTAACTTTCGATGCTATGTCGTTTTCGTACTGTTTCTGGGCCTCCCTCCGTACTTGTGCATACTCGTTTCTAGCTCTTCTACTAATCTCTTTGTTTACTTGGGTTCTTTGCCTTCTGTACCGTTTCCATTCTCTGATACTCTGATTCTTTGCCTCCCTGCACCTTTGGGTAAACCAGGGGCTCTTTCTGGCCTTCCCATTTAAACATTTGCCTCTGGGTATAAACCGTTCCTCTGCCTCCTTGCACTTTGCCCCTACGTATTCCATCATTTCATTTATTGTCAGTCCTTCCATTTCCCTTTCCCACTGGATGTCCTGCAGGAAATTCCTCAAGCCCGTGTAGTTTCCTCTTTTAAAGTCTGGTTTGTCTCTATCGGTACTGTTTCCCCTCTCCACCTGTAGCTCTACAATGTACTCAAAGCTAAGCACCATATGGTCACTGGCTCCCAGGGGCTCTCGTGCGTTATGTCTTCAATATCTGAGCTGTTCAGGGTGAATACAAGGTCCAGTCTTGCTGGTTCATCTTCTCCCCTCTCTCTGGTCGTGTCCCTGACATGTTGGTGCATCAGGTTTTCCAGTACCACGTCCATCATCTTGGCTCTCCAAGTTTCTGGACCCCACGTGGTTCATGATTCTCCCAGTCGATCTCCCTGTGGTTGAAATCTCCCATGACCAGTAGCTTCGCTCTGCTCATGTGTGCTTTTCTTGCCACCTCTGCCAGGGTGTCCACCATCGCTCTGTTGTTCTCATCGTATTCTTCTCCTGGCCTCCTGCAGTTCTGTGGTGGGTTATACATCACTGCAATGATTATCTTATGCTCCCCAGACTGGATGGTACCTACTATGAATTCCCGTTCTCTACCCCCCTCCACTCCTACCATTTCCTCGAATCTCCAACGGTGCCTTACAAGCAGTACAACCCTCCACCCCCTGCTCCTCCTATCTTTCCTCAGGATCTGATATCCCTGCGGGAAGATTGCATCTGTTACTGTCTCATTTAATTTAGTTTCTGTGACCGCTATGATGTCTGGAGATGCCTCATCTATTCTTTCATTCCACTCTTCATACTTATTCGTAATTCCATCCGCATTTGTGTACCAAACCTTCAACCTTGTTTCCAATACTGTGGCCCTGGGGAGATCTTGGTGGGATGGGGGTGTGGGCAGGGTGCCCGCAGGGGTTGGAGCATGGGTGGGGGTGATTGTATGGTTGGGGTATGGGCAGGTGGGGTGCAGCTTGAGGTGGGGGTGGGGGTAACTGTGACGGTGGGTTTTCATTTGCTAGGGTGGGGACAGGGGCCTGATATGTGGGTGTGGTGCTAGAGTGTATGGGTGTCGTGGGTTGTTTGTGATATGAGGCCCGCTGAGGGTATTTCCAGTGTGTGTGTTTGTCCTGCTTGGGCTTGGTGTCCTCCGTATCTCGCTGTCTCCCCTCCCCCCTCTCTCCTCCTTCTTAACCTCTCCCTCCGGGCCTCCCTTTCTTCCTGTGTTCTGTCTCGATCTAGATATACATTCCGGTACCCTGGTTCGTCCTCAGCCGAGCTTTCTCTTGCAGGATCATGGTGCGTGCTGATTCTGCCTTGAATATTACCTTGAGGGTCGACTTCTTCCCTTTGTGTACCACCCGATTCTCCGAAAATTTGTCACTTGAGATGAGTCTCCCCCTATTGCTAGCATGATACCATCGATCTGTTCTGTCTCCTCCTGTTTCCTTCTGTCGTGGGTGTCTCCTTCGACTTCCTTCAGGCCATAGATGAACATCGACTTCTCCCTTTCCTCCTCCCACTGTGTCTCCCATTGCCTTGTCACAGGTGCATTATCCTCTCTCGGTGCTGTCATGACTGTATTCCCCGTGTTCCTTTGTGTGTCCGGTCTGCTCTTACGTCCCTGTCCGCTGCAGTGTGTTGTGGGGTCTCCATGATTAGCGTGTCTGCTGCTTTGTCTACCCTCTCATATGTTGTTTCTGTGCTCCCATTCGTTGGTCCTGTGGTGCTCTTCGTGATCCTGGCTGCTTCTTCTATATCCCTCTCGTGTGTTGTTATCCTGCTCGTCTTGCTTCGGGCCCCATGTGTGCCTGCCAGTGCCTGTGCGTACCGAGTTCTCCTCCTTTCTCCTCATTCCCTTTGGCTGTGCCTGGTGCACAAGCCCCAAGCGTTGTTTCCTGCCAGGTACTGTTGTCTCTATCATAGATGAACATCGACTTCTTCCTTTCCTCCTCCACTGTGTCTCCCATTGCCTTGTCAAAGGTGCATAATCCTCTCCCGGTGCTGTCATGAATGTAATCCCCGTGTTCCTTTGTGTGTCGGTCTGCTCTTACGTCCCTGTCCGCTGCAGTGTGTTGTTGGGGTCTCCATGTTTAGCGTGTCTGCTGTTTTGTCTACCCTCTCATATGTTGTTTCTGCGCTCCCATTCGTTGATCCTGTGGTGCTCTTCGTGACCCTGGCTGCTTCTTCTATATCCCTCTCGTGTATTGTTATCCTGCTCGTCTTGCTTCGGGCCCCATGTGTGCCTGCCAGTGCCTGTGCGTACCCGAGTTCTCCTCCTTTCTCCTCATTCCCTTTGGCTGTGCCTGGTGCACAAGCCCCAAGCGTTGTTTCCTGCCAGTTACTGTTGTCTCTATTCTGTGTCAGTCCCTGCAGCTTCTCTTCTAGGGTCTGGATCCTGGCTTCCGCTTTTTTGGCTTGCATTACCCATTTTCTACTCTCCTCAGCTATCCTCTTCTCCATTCCCTTGCTGATCACCAATAGCTTCCTCTCCCATTCCTTTTCCCTTTCATCGAGCTCCTCGGTGATCACCAATATCTTCCTCTCCCACTCCTTCTCCCTCCTAGAAATTTCCTCCTCCCACTGTTGCCTTCCCTGATCGGCCATCTTCTTCCTTGTAGACACCCCCCCTGAGCCACCCATCTTCCCACTGAGTCCTTTGTGGCTGTATTGAGGTGTCAGGAGAAAGGAGTAAGAGGGGTAAGGAAGGGGTTGAGGGAGAAACGGAGAAAGGATAGGGATGGGGGTGGGGTGGAGAGAGCTAGCTTAGAGGAAATGTAGAAGAGGGTGGATAGAGGGAGAGAGAAGAGGGCAAGAGGGAAAGGGAGAGAGAGGGAGGTAGAGAGAGTAGGAAGATAGATAGGTAGAGGGAGAGAGAGGTAGGTAGAGAGATGGAGGAAGATAGAGATAGAGGGAGAGAGAGGTAGGTAGAGAGATGGAGGAAGATAGAGATAGAGGGAGAGGGAGGAAGAGGGGGTGGGAGAAAGAGAGGGAGGAGAGGGGAGGGAGGGATATGGAGGGAGATGGGGGAAGAGGGAGGTATAGAGAGGGGTTTGTGTGTGAGGGAGAAGGGAGGGAGATAGGGGAGAGGGGGGTATAGAGAGGGAGAGGGGGGTGTGCGTTTGAGGGAGAAGGGAGGGAGAGAGTGGGGGGGATATAGGTTTTCAGGAAGTTTGACTACTCTCCTAAATATTAAGCTAGAATATTGCTAGTACTAGAGAGGACAGCTAGAATATTGCTAAAAACTAGAGAGGTAGGGAGAGGGAGAGGGTAGGGGAGGTAGGGAGAGGTAGGGAGAGGGAGGGGAGGGATCGGGAGGGGAGAGGGGAGAGTAGGGGAGAGTAGGGGGAGATAGGTTTCAAGTTTGGGCTACTCTCCTAATAATAATCTAGGATTTTGTTAGTACTAGTTGGATACTCTCCTAATATTAATCTAGGATTTTGCTAGTACTAGTTCTATAACTGGATAGTGATACCAAAGGGTATAGAGGGTATAGAGAGAGTGTGTGCGTGTGTGTGAGCGTATGTGTGTGTGTGTGTGTGTGTGCGTGAGCGTGGGAGGATTACAGGGTTTGTAGGGAAATGGGTAGTGGTCTACTGGTCAATGCTAGGCCTAACTGAGTGTATGTGTGTACGTGTGTGTGTGTGCGCCTGTCCTCACTGTGTGTGCGTGTGATTGTTTACCTCTGGCTCACCGCGCCTGCACTCCGCCCACGTATTTGAATTTTCTTCCTACCTTACTTAGCTACAATAACTAAAAAGAATACTACTTCCTATATAACTGATAAAAATATAATTGCTAATACAAGAACAGCTGTATGGTCTACTACACCTTGGCTATTTCAAGCGTGTACGTGTGTGTGTGCGTCTTGGCACCTCTTACTCAGTGTTTATCTATTGTAAATCTAATTCTGCAATCTTACTAAGCCCTGCTACTAAAAGTTGCTACTTATAAACTGGTAATAATATTGTTGCTACTACACGAACAATTGTATGGTACTATGTCTATATCCTGACTACTTCAAGTGTATGTGTGTGTGTGTGTGTGTGTGTTCCTGACAACTGACCTCAGTCATGATTTATGTCCTACGACCGAGGACTTTCCTGGCTTACCTGTCCAACCAGCAAGACTTATCATGTCCAACCAGCAAGACTTATCATGTCCAACCAGCAAGACTTATCATGTCCAACCAGCAAGACTTATCATGTCCAACCAGCAAGACTTATCATGTCCAACCAGCAAGACTTATCATGTCCAACCAGCAAGACTTATCATGTTCAACCAGCAAGACTTATTATGTCCAACCAGCATCACTTATTATGTCCAACCAGCAAGACTTAGTATGTGATGGCTTCAGTGGAATATCGAAATACTACAACTTCTCAAATTTCGCGTTTCTCTCGCTATGTGTTTAGAAAAAAATGCTTCGTTAATACTCGTAGAGTGTTTGACCAACTGAGAAAAAGGTAAATTTCCTCAGTTGTAATAGAAATATGCGAGATCCAAAGTAAATTAAATATTAAAAGAATAATATAATATTCATTGCAAATATATTCGCACAAATGTGTTTACCGACTACCGAATGGCGTTATTTGCGCTGCTCTTACAGTAACGAAATAGTTTGTTTTCTAACGTCTGTGTACGTTATATAATATATATATATATATATATATATATATATATATATATATATATATATATATATATATATATATATATATATATATATATATATATATAATCATTAACATAGAATGCTGTGCAAATTATTTCTTAAAATTCTTTGATAGAGATTTTGTATAATTGAAGCATAAATAATAAACATTTCGAAGCTAAATTATCATAATTATGATCGTGGAGAAGCGCTGAAGCCGTACGGGTCACACAGTGTCTGGGGAATGTAAAGCAGTCCGGTTTGATCCAAGTCATCGGAGTAATTCCTCCTACCTTACATAAAACATGAGTACTTCGCTGTCTCCAAGTACAACCTTGACAATATTAATAAAAATAGCTAATAAAATAAATAAACAAATAAATACATACAAAGTATATGATAAAGATGAAATAAAAAAAACTAAAAAAAAAAAACTGTAGAAAGGAATATTTGATCTGACCTCAACGAGTCCATCCACTTTATTTATCAATAAATAAATGTCTGCAGTAGTTCCCTCCTACTCTCTCTCTCTCTCTCTCTCTCTCTCTCTCTCTCTCTCTCTCAATAATGATACTCGGGTCACGCCTCACAAAAATATCACAAAATACTGAAATGGAGAAACTTGGAAAATGTGGCCACAAAGAAACATGCCTGACCGAAACAAAGTTCTGATGTGTTAGTTGTTAGTG
>WNWK01059410.1:0-10196 GCA_009830355.1 Cherax destructor | reverse complement strand
GTTGAATCAAGCGGTGTCGACCAGTATGATTTGACACTGTGCTTATACACATGTGGCATAAGCATTATTGTGGCAAAGAAAAGATACATCTCAGCCACAGTTGTCTCTTTTCACCTGTTGAGGCGTGATGTTGGTGAAAGTATTGTGTTTGCCATGGTGTACTCGTAGCGCATATACCGTCGTATATACTGACGCTTCACTGGAGAATATTCTGCTCCACTCTCGCTACTGGAACTGTTTTGAAGAGCTTGGAGTTGATATTCACTATCATCACCATTGCTCACATCAGAGTCCGGGATATGAGTAAATAACAGTTTCCTCTTTCGTTCTGGTACAATTGAGCGTGAACAAGATGCCACAGCACCGGAGGTGGAAGGCTGAGGGTCGTCTGGGTTTTCCTCAATATTACCGGTACGTATTATGGTCATTAGTTTCGGTCACAACCTCCTCAAAACCTTAAAACTCATAAGAACATAAGAACATAAGAAAGAAGGAACACTGCAGCAGGCCTACTGGCCCATGCGAGGCAGGTCCAAATCTCCAACGGCTTAAGCCAATGCCCCGACCCAGCCAGGTCACGTTACATTCACTTAAGGAAGGAACACTGCATCTGACCTAGCACAATCTAGTCAGGACCAACTCACACCCACCCGCACCCACTCATATAATCGTCTAGTTGACCACCTGGTCAGCCGACCACCTGGTCAGGTCACTTCCACTTAAGGAATTAGTACAGCTACTGACCTGGTAATACAAGCTAGTCAGGTCCAAATTCACACCCATCCACACCCACCCATGTATTTATCTAACCTATTTTTAAAACTACACAACGTCTAGCTTCTATGACGGTACTGGAGTTTGTTCCACTCATCCACAACTCTATTACCAAACCAGTGCTTTCCTATATCCTTCCTGAATCTGAACTTTTCCAACTTGAAACCATTGCTCGAGTCCTGTCTTGGCGGATATTTTCAGCACGCTATTTATATCGCCTTTATTTATTCCTGTTTTCCATTTATACACCTCAATCATATCCCCCTAATTCTACCCTTTCTAGAGAGTGCAGATTCAGGGCCCTCAGTCTATCCTCATAGGGAAGATTTCTGATACATGGGATCAACTTGTCATCCTCCTTTGTACGTTTTCCAGTGCATTTATATCCATTCTGTAATACGGTGACCAGAACTGTCAGCATAATCTAAATGAGGCCTAACCAAAGATATATAGAGTTGTAGAACAACCTGAGGACTTCTATTATTTATACTTCTTGATATGAAGCCAAGGATTCTGTTAGCTTTATTGCAACACTTATGCACTGTTGTCTTGGCTTCAGATTACTACTAACCAGAACTCCTAAATCCTTCTCGCAATCCAAGTATTAAGATCTACATTATTCAGCTTATATGTGGCATGGTTATTGTCCTGCCCAACATTTAGAACTTTGCATTTGTTTACATTAAACTGCATCTGCCACTTCTCCGACCACTGCATCAGTCTATTCAAATCATCCTGGAGTGCTCTAATGTCCTCATTTGAATGAATTGGACGCCTATTTTGGTGTCATCAGCAAATTTACTTATGTTACTATTTATTCCCTCATCTATGTCGTTTATGTAAATTGTAAACAACAGGGGCCCAAAACTGACCCCTGTGGAACACCGCTGAGACGCGCCCCATTCTGATTTCTCTCCATTTATGCAAACTCTCTGCCGCCTATTTGTCAACCATGCCTCTACCCAGGAAAAAATTTCTCCTGCTATTCCGTGTGCCTTAAGTTTCCTCAGTAGCCTCTGATGTGGAACTTTATGAAACCTTACTGAAGTCCATATACACAATATCATATTCATTACCATGATCTACCTCCTCAAACACCTTAGTGAAAAAAGTTAGTAAATTCGTAGACAAGGAACGCCCCTTAGTAAAACGTGTTGAGATTCATTAATCAATTTATGCTTTTCAAGATGGCTACGAATTGCCTCGGCAATTATTGATTCCATAAATTTCCAACTATGGAGGTAAGGCTTATTGGTCTATAGTTCGAAGCAAGGACCTGTCACCTGCCTTGTAAATAGGTATTACATTTGCCCTTATCCACTTGTCTGGCACTATGCCAGTTTGTAGTGATATATTGAAAAGATTTGCCAAAGGTTTGCTAAGTTCCTCTTTACATTCCTTTAAAACTCTTGCAAACAGTTCATCAGGGCCTGGGGATTTGTTAGGTTTTAATTTCTCTATTTGTCTGAGGACCATGTCACTAGTTACCCCAATCGAGCATAGTCTATTATCTTCCAGTTCTACATAATTTATTATTTCTGGAATTCCGCTAGTATCTTCCTGAGTAAAACTGGAGAGGAAGTAAGTATTGAAAATTTCACACATATCCTTATCACTGTCCGTGATTTGTCCTGAGTTACTCTTAATTGGGCCTATCTTGTCCCTAATCTTACTTCTGTATACCTGAAAGAACCCTTTTGGGTTAGTCTCGAATCCTTGGACCTTAGCCTCATAATCCCTTTTGCTTTTCTTATTCCTTTTTTATTTCTCTCTTTAATTGAAAATATTGATATCTTATCTGTCCATCTCCTCTTTTGACACGCCTATATATGCCTCTCTTTTGACCAATGAGATGTTTTAATCTATTGTTCATCCATTTAGGATCATTTTTGTTAGATCTAAGTTACCCTACTTGGAACAAAGGTTGTCTGGGCAGCTAGAACTATGCTCTGAAAAACGTCATATTGGCACAAAACCACCTACCTGACCCATAGTCAGGTCATCCCAATTAGCCCACCTAGGTAATTTCTCAGCCCAAAGAAGTCGGCAACACGAAAGTCTGGAACAGAGACTTCATTGCAGTTACCTGGGTAATTCCATGATATATTAAAGCTAAGTGATTTGTGATCGCTTTCCCCAAGCTCTTCATTAACCTCAAGATTATTAATTAGTGATTCTTTGTTAGCAAGAACCAAATCAAGCAAGTTGCTACCTCTAGTTGGTTCTGTCACAAACTGTTTTAAAAAACAATCCTGAACCGTATCAAGAAAGTCACTAGACTCGAGATTACCTGTCTCATTGTTCCAATCAATTTGTCTAAAGTTAAAATCTCCCATTAACACAACATTTTCATATCTAGACGCCTTATGAATTTCGTCCCATAGCAGCTTATCACTCCTATCCAGACTTGGGGGTCTGTAAATCACACCCAAAATTAATTTTCACGACCCTCGAGAAACTGTAGCCAAACAGATTCTGTGTCCGCTGTTTCTAATCTTATACCTTGTCTAACACAACAATTTAAATTATCTCTGACATACATCGCCACTCCACCACCCTTCCTGTTGACCCTATCAGTGTGGAATAGTTTGTAACCCTGAATGTTGCACTCGGAAGGCATTTCTCTATCTTTCAGGTTGAACCAGGTCTCTGTTATAGCAAATATCTATATTACCTGCACTTGCAAGTAATCTTAGCTCATCTATCTTATTTCTTAGACTCCTACTATTTGTATAGTAAACCTTAAGGAGCTAGTCACTCGTTGCCCTCTCTATCTCTCTTTGTTTGTTGATCAATTGCTTTGCATTTACAAACTTTATTTTGAATATTGTTTTTAAACATATCCCTAGGTATCCTGTAATATCTGCTGTTTCCAGGCCTAATACTACAACCTGATTGTTTCCACAACACCCCCTACCTCTATAATCTATCAGTTTAAAGTCCTAGACAAGTCTCCAATGACCCCCTCAATCGTATCGGCTAATGCAATCACTCCAGCCCCAGAAGATGAACCCCATCCCTTGCATACATATCACGTTTGCCATAGAATTGTCCCAGTTATCAATGAATGTGTTCAAGTTCCTTGCAGTACCTGTCTAGCCAGCAATTTATACCAATTGCCCTAGACATCCATTCATTGCCCACTCCCTTTCTAGGCAAAAATGCTACATATGATTGGGATACCTCCCCTAGACCTAACGACTTCTATGGCTGATCTGTACTTATCTAGTAGCTCCTGTCTCCTGCCCTTCCCAATGTCATTTCCACCAGCACTAAGCAGATAATGGGCTTGTTCCCATTACCTGACATAATATTATCCAACCTGCTGACTATGTCACCAACACCAGCTCCTGGGAGGCACACCTCTGTCTGACCTTCCTGTCTCTGTTACAAAAGGCACGGTCCATATATCTTACCTGAGAGTCTCCACAATCAGAATATTCTTACCTTGATTAGCAGGGAGTCAGTGGTACCTTTAACCTCACTGACCACTGAAGAACACTCGTCCTGGAGAACAGAGAATCGATTTCCTACCTTCACATCTTCTCTATTAACCTTCCTTATCTTCCTTCTTCCTGAATTGTGAACCACTTGCCACTTAAAGCGGCTGCCACTTTCACTGTTGGTAACCATGTCCTCCTTACCAGCTCCAACCATCTCCCTCACTCCCACACCCCACCCATCTAGGCGAAGCTTCAGCCTCCTATTTTCCTCCTGAAGAAGTAGAAACTCCTTCTTCAACACTTCAACCTGAGATTCTAAAACACTGCAGCGAGCCATGTGCTCGGTATCACCCCACGCTAATTCCCAGACAGCTTAGGACAGGTATGACCACACGTGACCACTGACCTCAGCGCTGAACCTCATCATCACTCATCACTCATCACTCATCATCACTGACACTCCCATTGGTGTTAGAACTGTCACTGGGGAACAAAAGTGTCCCAATTCGCCGAGGAGTGAGGTGTTTCTTACTGCGAGGCATGGTAAACAAGGTGTACTAACATGGCGTTCCCACAATGCACCACTGGCTCCCCGTTTTTTTTCCTACTGCGCACACTGACCACGCAGACCCATTCTCTCACCACTAGGCCTACCAGCCATTTCGCGCTTAATTTGAAGGCGCTAGAATTTATGCATACTAGTACATGAATAACCCCAGCGCGTAAGCCATACTAGTACCGAAACCCTGAAAGGGTTAAGCAGAGGAGAGCAATTGCTCGCCGTGTCATACGCGAAGCTAAACGCACTTGCTGGCGGGATTATGTTTCCACCATCACTTCGGCTTCCTTGATGAGTGCAGTCTGAAAGAAAGTGCGGAAATTGAGTGGTAAATTCTCCCCCGACTCGGCTCCTGTTCTTCAGGTTGCCGGTGTCGATATAGCACACCCTCTTGCCGTTGCCACTGAAATTGATAATTATCTTGTCCGCATTTCTCAGGGGCTCCATCTATGCCCCTCATACCTTTCTTCTAAATCTGCCAGCGAGTTAACCCTTTCAGGGTCCAATGCCATTTTTGGAAGGGGTGCACCAGTGTCCAAGAATTTAAAAAAAAAAAAAAAAATTATTTTTTCTTATGAAATTGTAGAGAATCTTTTTCTGAAGGTAATAAAACAAAACATACGAAATTTGATTCATAATTGACGAAATTATGCTCTCACAATTTTTTTTTGTGTCAGCGATATTTACGCATCGGCGATTTTGCCGACTTTGACTCCCATTTTAGGCCAATTACAGTGGAACCCCGGTTAACGAAAAAAATTCATTGCAGAAGCCTGCTCAAGTGCCATTACCGAACGAATTTACTTCCTTAAGAAAAAATGTTATTTAGGTTAGTCTATTTCAGACCCCCAAAAATACACTTCCACAAGCACTTACAATATTATACTTACATAATTGCACGATTTCCGGGGATGTTCGTTAACCGGGGTTCCACTGTACATTATTCCAGTCGACCAAATTCTTAGCTATTTCACTAGTATTACTTCTATTCTATCGATTGAGCACAAGAAATCGCCTAGTTAACTGTTTCAACTACAAAATAAAGTGATTGGAAATTGGTAATTTAGCCAATTTAACTCAAAGTTCAAAATACTCCAATTTCAAAATAGGATGCAAAATAAACAATGCAGTCATTCCTGCCACTAAACTAACATTTCCTCTGTTCATTAGTTACTTTTTCAGTCTTTACAAATACCCAGGGAGGTACTACCGTCCTGCCAGGTGACTGTGAAACAGAAACCTGAAACTGTTTTACATGATGGTAGGATTGCTGGTGTCTTTTTTCTGTCTCATAAACACGCTGGATAACAGGTATATCTAGCTACTTCTACTTACACTTTAGGTCACACTACACTGGCATACACATGCATATATATACATACACACATCTAGGTTTTTCTTCTTTTTCTTAATAGCTCTTGTTCTTTTTATTTTCTCTATTGTCCATGGGGAAGTGGAAAAGAATCTTTCCTCCGTAAGCCATGCGTGTCGTATGAGGCGACTAAGATGCCGGGAGCAATGGGCTAGTAACCCCTTCTCCTGTACAAATCCACTAAAAACAAGAAGAAGAAAAACTTTATAAAATTGGGTTGTCTGAATGTGCGTGGATGTAGTGCGGATGATAAGAAAGAGATGATTGCCGATGTTATGAATGAAAAGAAGTTGGATGTCCTGGCCTAAGCGAAACAAAGCTGAAGGGGGTAGGTGAGTTTCAGTGGGGAGAAATAAATGGGATTAAGTCAGGAGTATCTGAGAGAGTTAGAGCTAAGGAAGGGGTAGCAATAATGTTGAAGGATCAGTTATGGAAGGAAAAGAGGGAATATAAATGTGTAAATTCAAGGATTATGTGGATTAAAATAAGGGTCGGATGTGAAAAGTGGGTCATAATAGCGTGTATGCACCTGGAGAAGAGAGGAGTGTAGAGGAGAGAGAGATTTTGGGAAATGTTAAGCGAATGTATAGGAACTTTTGAACCAAATGAGAAGTAATTGTGGTAGGGGACCTAAATGCTAAAGTGGGAGAAACATGCAGAGAGGGTGTGGTAGGTAAGTTTGGGGTGCCAGGTGTAAATGATAATGGGAGCCCTTTGATTGAACTTTGTATAGAAAGGGGTTTAGTTATAGGTAATACATATTTTAAGAAAAAGAGGATAAATAAGTATACAAGATATGATGTGGGCGTAATGACAGTAGTTTGTTGGACTATGTATTGGTAGATAAAAGACTGTTGAGTAGACTTCAGGATGTACATGTTTATAGAGGGCTACAGATATATCAGATCACTTTTTAGTTATAGCTACAGTGGGAGTAAAAGGTAGATGGGATACAAGGAAAATAGAATCAGTAAGTAAAAGAGAGGTGAAGGTTTATAAACTAAAAGAGGAGGCAGTTAGGGTAAGATATAAACAACTATTGGAGGATAGATGGGCTAGTGAGAGTGTAGGCAATGGGGTCGAAAATGTATGGGGTAGATTTAAAAATGTAGTGTTAGAGTGTTCAGCAGAAGTTTGTGGTTACAGGAGAGTGGGTGCGGGAGGAAGAGGAGCGATTGGTGGAATGATGATGTAAAGAGAGTAGTAAGGAGAAAAAGTTAGCATATGAGAGGTTTTTACAAAGTAGAAGTGATGCAAGGAGGGAAGAGTATATGGAGAGAAAAGAGAGGTTAAAAGAGTGGTGAAGCAATGTAAAAGAGAGCAGATGAGAGAGTGGGTGAGATGTTATCAGCAAATTTTGTTGAAAATAAGAAAAAGTTTTGGAATGAGATTAATAAGTTGAGGAAGCCTAGAGAACAAATGGATTTGACAGTTAAAAATAGGAGAGGAGAGTTATTAAATGGAGAGTTAGAGGTATCGGGAAGATGGAGAGAATATTTTGAGGATTTGTTAAATGTTGATGAAGACAGGGAAGCTGTGATTTCGTGTGTAGGGCAAGGAGGAATAACATCTTGTAGGAGTGTGGAAGAGCCAGTTGTGGTTGTAGGGAAGTTCGTGAGGCAGTGGGTAGAATGAAAGGGGTAAGGCAGCTGGGATTGATGGGATAAAGATAGAAATGTTAAAAGCAGGTGGGGATATAATTTTGGAGTGGTTGGTGCTATTATTTAATAAATGTATGGAAGAGGGTAAGGTACCTAGGGATTGGCAGAGAGCGTGTATTGTTCCTTTGTATAAAGGCAAAGGGGACAAAAGAGAGTGCAAAAATTATAGGGGAATAAGTCTGTTGAGTGTACCTGGTAAAGTGTATGGTAGAGTTATTATTGAAAGAATTAAGAGTAAAACAGAAAGCAGAATAGCAGATGAACAAGGGGCTTTAGGAAAGGTAGGGGTGTGTAGACCAAGTGTTTACAGTGAAACATATAGGTGAACAGTATTTGGATAAGGGTAAAGATGTTTTTGTGGCATTTATGGATTTGGAAAAGGCATATGATAGGGTAGATAGGGGGCAATGTGGCAGATGTTGCAGGTGTATGGAATAGGAGGAAGGTTACTGAAAGCAGTGAAGAGTTTTATGAGGATAGTGAGGCTCAGGTTAGAGTGTGTAGGAGGGAAGGGGACTATTTCCCAGTAAAAGTGGGCCTTAGACAAGGATGTGTGATGTCACCGTGGTTGTTCAATATATTTATAGATGGGGTTGTAAGAGAAGTGAATGCGAGGGTCTTGGCAAGAGGTGTTGGGCTAAAAGATAAAGAAGCAAATACAAAGTGGGAGTTGTCACAGTTGCTTTTTGCTGATGACACTGTGCTTTGGGAGATTCTGAAGAGAAGCTGCAGAGGTTGGTGGATGAATTTGGTAGGGTGTGTAAAGAAGAAAATTGAAAGTGAATATAGGAAAGAGTAAGGTGATGAGGATAACAAAAGAATAGGTGACGAAAGATTGGATATCAGATTGGAGGAGAGAGTATGGAGGAGGTGAATGTATTCAGATATTTGGGAGTGGACATGTCGGCGGATGGGTCTATGAAGGATGAGGTGAATCATAGAATTGATGAGGGGAAAAGGGTGAGTGGAGCACTTCGGGTCTGTGGAGACAAAGAACCTTGTCCATGGAAGTAAAGAGGGGAATGTATGAGAGTATAGTTATACCAACGCTCTTATATGGGTGTGAAGCATGGGTGATGAATGTTGCAACGAGGAGAAGGCTGGAGGCAGTGGAGATGTCATGTCTGAGGTCAATGTGTGGTGTGAATATAATGCAGAGAATTCGGAGTTTGGAAATTAGGAGGAGGTGCGGGATTACCAAAACGATTGTCCAGAGAGCTGAGGAGGGGTTGTTGAGTGGTTTGGACATGTAGAGAGAATGGAACGAGACAGAGTGACTTCGAGTGTATAAATCTGTAGTGGAGGGAAGGCGGGGTAGGGGTCGGCCTAGGAAAGGTTGGAGGGAGGGGTAAAGGAAGTTTTGTGTGCGAGGGCTTGGACTTCCAGCAAGCATGTGTGAGCGTATTTGATAGGAGTGAATGGAGGCATATGGTTTTTAATACTTGACGTGCTGTTGGAGTGTGAGCAAAGTAACATTTATGAAGGGATTCAGGGAAACCGGCAGGCCGGACTTGAGTTCTGGAGATGGGAAGTACAGTGCCGGCACTCTGAAGGAGGGGTGTTAATGTTGCAGTTTTATAACTGTAGTGTAAAGCACCCTTCTGGCAAGACAGTGATGGAGTGAATGATGATGAAAGTTTTTCTTTTTCGGGCCACCCTGCCTTGGTGGGAATCGGCCGATGTGTTAATAAAAAAAAAATAAAAAAATAATGAATTTTTATTCAAACCAAAAAATGGAAGATTTACTGTTATGCAATATTGTAATAATTATACAAATAATATCACCACATTTGTGAACGTATATTAGACCTACCAGCTGGCGCGTATTAGACGTGTGAGGTCATTTGTTTACTCTTGATTATCGGCAAAAATTGAACATTTCCGCTACTTTGAGGTCAGTTTCAAGCCATTTCCAGTATTAAAACCAATCAAAATCATCTCTATATCTGTAATATATCTTCCATTCTATCATATGAGACCATGAAATCGCAAATACAACTATAAAAAATATACGAAACAACACTGCAAAGTGGCTGTTTTAATCGAAAATTACAGGTTTCAGTTTTTTCTCTCATTATGCACTGTGTGCTGCAGGATTTGTTTTTTGTGGTGCACACTTACCACATAGATGTATTCTCTCATCTCTAGGCCCAAATTTACCACTCAAAGCTTATCTGAGTGAGCTGAGCTCATGACGTAGAACTACGGTTTGGACCCAGAACTCAAAGCCATAGAACTACGGCACGGACCCTGAAAGGGTTAAAGAACTTAGATTTTTCTTCTCTTGAAGAAGACTCTTATAATGTGCCTTTTACCATTCAAGAACTGGAGGCAACACTCTCCGCTTGCCGATCATCGGCATCTGGGCCAGACGGCATACATTTTCG
>WNWK01059409.1:0-10196 GCA_009830355.1 Cherax destructor | reverse complement strand
GCCAGCTCCTAGCTATGGCCACCTCCTCGGATCACGTAACGGCCAGCTCCTAGCTATGGCCACCTCCTCGGATCACGTAACGGCCAGCTTCTACCTATGGCCACCTCCTTGGATCACGTAACGGCCAGCTCCTAGCTATGGCCACCTCCTCGGATCACGTAACGGCCAGCTCCTAGCTATGGCCACCTCCTCGGATCACGTAACGGCCAGCTCCTACCTATGGCCACCTCCTTGGATCACGTAACGGCCAGCTCCTAGCTATGGCCACCTCCTCGGATCACGTAACGGCCAGCTTCTAGCTATGGCCACCTCCTCGGATCACGTAACGGCCAGCTCCTAGCTATGGCCACCTCCTCGGATCACGTAACGGCCAGCTCCTAGCTATGGCCACCTCGGATCACGTAACGGCCAGCTCCTAGTTATGGCGACCTCCTCGGATCACGTAACGGCCAGCTCCTAGCTATGGCCAGCTCCAAATCCTCTAATCCATTTTTTTTTAATTTTTTCGATTTTTTTTATTCGACTTCGATGAAATTTTGGTCTTTTTTGCTATGACCAGCTCCCCATCAGGGCCTAACATGCGATGACCAATCTTTCCTCAGGGTCAAACATGATATGGCCAATCTTTTCTCAGGGTCTAGCATGATATGGCCAGCTTCCCTCAGGGTATAACATGCTATGGCCAGTTTTTTCTCTGTCTAACATGATATGGCCAGCTTCCCTCAGGGTATAACATGCTATGGCCAGTTTTTTCTCTGTCTAACATGATATGGCCAGCTCCTCACAGCGTATAACATACTATGGCCAGCTCCTCTTCAGGGTCTAACATGCTATGGCCAGTCCCATCAGGTTCTAACATGTTATGGCCAGTCAACCCTCAGGGGCTAATATTCTATGACCAGCTCCCCCTCAGGGTCTAACATGTTATGGACAGTCCCCCATCAGGGTCTAACATGCTATGGCCAGCTCCCTCAGTGTCTAACTTACTTTGGCCAGTCCTCCCTCAGGGTCTAACATGCTATGGCCAACTCCTGATCAAGGTCTAAGATGCTATGGCCAGCTCCTCTTCAGAGGGGGATTACCAATAGACCCCTGGCTGTCTTCAAGAAGGCGCTAGACAGGTACCTAAAGTCAGTACCTGACCTTCCGGGCTGTGGTTTGTAAGTAGGGTTGCGTGCAACCAACAGTAACAGCCTGGTTGATCAAGTCCTGATCCACCGTGAGGCCTGGTCACAGACCGGGCCGCTGGGCATTGACCCTCGAAACCCTCTCCAGGGTATAACTCTCTATGGCCAGCTCCTCCTCAGGGTATTATTCTCTATGGCCAGCTCCCCATCAGGGTATAACTCTATGGCCAGTTCTCCCTTTAGGGTATAACTCTATGAACAGCTCCTCCTCAGGGTATAACTCTCTATGGCCAGTTCCTCCCTCAAGGTACAACTCTATGGCCAACCCTTCTCAGGGTATAACTCTGTGACCAGCTCCCTCCTCAGGAAATAACTCTCTGCCGCAAGCTCCTCCCACAGGATAAAACTCTCTGCAGCCAGCTCCTCCCTCAGAGTATAACTCTGTGGCCAGCTCCTCCCTCAGTGTATAACTCTCTCTGGAGCCAGCTCCTCCCTCAGGGTATAACTCTCTGTAGCCAGCTCCTCCCTCAGGGTATAACTCTCTCTGTGGCCAGCTCCCCCTCAGGGTATAACTCTATATGGCTAGCTCCCCTCCCAGGGTACAACTCTATGGCCAGCCCTTCTCAGGGTATAACTCTCTGTGACCAGCTCCTCCAACAGGATAAAACTCTCTGCAGCCAGCTCCTCCCTCAGGGTAGGACTCTTTGCAGCCAGCTCTTCCCTCAGGGTATAACTCTCTCTGTAGCCAGCTCCTCCCTCAGCGTATAACTCTCTCTGTGGCCAGCTCCTCCCTCAGGGTATAACTCTCTCTGTAGCCAGCTCCTCCCTCAGGGTATAACTCTCTCTGTGGCCAGCTCCTTCCTCAGGGTATAACTCTCTGTGGCCAGCTCCTTCCTCAGGGTATAACTCTCTGTGGCCAGCTCCTTCCTCAGGGTATAACTCTCTGTGGCCAGCTCCTCCCTCAGGCAGTGGTGGGAACAGCTAACCGAAAAGTTAGCTTCGCTAACCGCTAATCCACTAACTTTAAAATTAGCTCCACTAACACTAAACCGCTAAACGGCTGAAAAAGTTAGCGGAAGCTAACGCTAAACGCTAGATGGGAGCTGTTCATTAACTAACATCTGTAATGTATCAATATAATCATATTATTATTATTTTTCTTATAATAAAAAAAGAAGTGCTAAACCTACAAGGGTCATACAGTGCAGCAGGGAAGGGTGCAGGGGTATGGGGTAGCAAGAGGGAGAAGGATTATTATAAAGTCATGGAGTGCAGCAGGGCAGTGGAAAGTGCAGGGGTAGAGGGTAGCAAGAGATTGAGGTAGAAAGGGCTGTGAGGAGTGCTAGAGGCATCACCGTCATCATCATCAGAGTTTGTGCAGTAAGTCAGTTGCTGTCAAAAAGTCAACAAGAGAGTCTGGGTTAAAGGAGGGAAGGTAAAGTAAGGGCAGTAGAGCGGTGACGACGTTGGAGGTAAATTCTGCGTGCTCGTTGAAAGAGTGGGCAGTCCAACAGTATGTGGCTAATAGAAACTGGAACCTGACAATTCTTACAGAGAGGAACAGGGAGCCTCTCCATGAGATACCCGTGAGTAAGACGAGTGTGGCCGATGCGAAGACGGGAGAGTGTAGTCTCCCAACCTCGACATTGATGACAAGATGATGGCCAGAAACCTATACTTGGTTTAATAGAATGCAATTTGTTGTGTAGCAGATCAGACCAACGATGTTGCCAAGGGGTGCGAAGGTGGGTAGCAATTACAGCAAAATAGTCCGTGAATGGAACACCTCTATATGAAACTGGAAGGTCATGTACTGCTGACCGCGCAGCAGTGTCTGCCTGTTCATTGCCCTGTACGTCAACATGACCAGGGACCCAACAAAAAAACAATATCTTTGTACTTGCTAAAGATATGGCGTAGAACCAGAGGGTGAAGTGTATCAAATTTTTTTATAGCCTGTAAAGCAAAAAAGGAGTCTGAAACGACCACAAATGGTGACACAGGCATAGATTTAATACGGATAAGTGCTACGAGAATGGCATACAATTTCCGGAAACACTGCTGCACATCCGACGCCGTCAGAAGACTTGGAACCATCGATGTACACTGCGATACCATGAGAATGAGATCGGAAGTGGTTAAGAAAAAGAGAGCGAGGAGCCACTGTAGGCAGCTGGGCTTTCGCGCACTGGAAAAGAACAGACGAATCGTCGGAACTTCCCAACTGGGTAGGCAAAAGTGAGATGCTGCATGAACATAAGTAAGTAAGTAAGTTTATTCAGCTATACACAAATACAGTTACATAGATTATCATACATAGCAGCATATGTGTAGAAAACCAAGAATAACCCAAAACAGTCAGACAGAGTGACTTATTTCCATTGGGGTCCATTTAATACCTTAATATTATACACTGTAGGAGATATATGTTATTATACTATAAAGGATATATACTAGGAATAAGGTAAAAAGAGTTATTTACATTTACATGTATGTTAGCTAAAAAAAAAAAAATCATTCTCCTACCTTTCTGTCGCTACATTCATTAGGTACCTTTTGGTTCTCTTCTTGAACTGGCTAATGCTATGACTGGCTTTGACATGTGCAGGCAGTCTGTTCCATTCCTTTATTGCTGTACAATAAAAGGTGTTTGAAGCCTGGCCGCTGACTGTGGGTACTACAAAGTTGTGCTCTCTCCCCCTAGTACTATGACTGATTTGGTTCCCAGCCTTGACAAAATTGGCAGCAAGATATTCTGGACACTGTTTGTGAGCAATTTTATAAACTTGATTCAATTTAAGTTGTTTTACTCTGTCTTCAATATTCAGCATATCCAATTGTTGTAATTCATTCTGGCCTACATGTTCTCTTGGTCCCAGGTCCAGGATGAATCTTACCATTTTGTTATGGGTGATTTGCAGTTTATCTTTCAGTTTTTTTGTCAAGGCAGAGTACCATGAAGAGCAAGCGTAGTCCATATGGCATTGTATAAGGGCTAGACATAGGGTCCTGCGAGCCTCAGTAGGTAGACACTGTGCTTGTCTGTAGAGGAACTTCAGTCTGGCATTCGCTTTCTTTACTACACTGTTCCCTATCAATTCTCCTGACATGCATGGGTCAAAGGGGCTTCCCAGATATTTTACTGAAGAAGCTGAAGTGATGGATTCCCCATTACACCAGTTTATATTTCGTGCCAAAGAGTATGGCTTCTGTTTTCCCTAGGTGTAACGATAGTTTATTGTCTACTAACCATTTGCTGCAGGACTCCAGTTCCAGTGTTAATACATTAGCTATATCTTGTGGGTCTTTACCTGACAGTAACAGAGCATTGCCATCCGCATACAGTAGGAGTTTGCACTTGACACTGATGGGCATGTCATTTACATACCACAGGAATAATAAGGGACCCAGAATACTACCTTGGGGAACTCCACATGCTATCGGCAGTGGTTCTGATTCTGTTTTGTGGATTTTGACAATTTGTTTCCAATTGCTAAGATAGGACTTAAACCAGTCTATGGAACCTATGCCGATAGCTTGAAGTTTATTACATAATATATTGTGGTAGACAGTATCGAAGGCCTTTTGCAAGTCTAAAGTTACCATTCCTATGAGGTTCCCTATCGACATTTCAGTTCTCATGTAATCCATTAGATTTATTAGGGAGGTGTCGGTTGAGTAAGATCTCCTAAAGCCTGATTGGTAACTATGAATAATGTTGTTGTCATTAAGATACTTAACTACTTGACAGTACACCGCCCTCTCTAGAATTTTGGATATTACACTGAGTATACTAACAGGCCTATAGTTGCTGACATCAGACCTACTATTTTTCTTGAAGATAGGAGTAACTCTGGCCTCCTTGAACCACTCTGGTACTGTATTAGTGGTGATGGACAAATTAATTATGTGAGCAATGGGAATTGCCAGTTCAGATGCATCATCTTTTAGGAACTTAGACGGGATGTTATCTGGGCCGGTGCTCTTAGTTGGGTTTAACCTGCTTAGTTCTTTTTGCACGAAGTCATGAGATACAAATACTAGTCGACAACTGTTTGGAGTTACTCCTTTATTGGTATAGTATGTTTTAAACTTAACAGAGTCTGTGTTAAAGGTATTTGATGCAGCTGGTAGCTTACTTACTAGTGTTGAGGCGACGGTGGTGTAGTATGAATTAAAACAATTTTCCACTTTAGTTGTTTCGTGGCATACCTCGTTATCGACATTTAGTACTATGTTAGATCTATCTATGGGTTTATGGATATACCCCAACTGTTTTAGTTGTTGCCAGAGCTTTCTAGGGTTATTCTTGTACTCTTCGATTTTTGAGCAATAGTGCCTTGCATTTGCGCCTTTTATAAGCCTCTGTTCCTCACCCTTTGGAATTCATTTAGCGCTGCAATATCCTGTCTGTTTGCCTTAAATCTTTTTATCAACTGGTCTCTGAATTTCATATTATCTAATATCTCAGTAGTCATCCAGGGTTCAGTTCTTCGTTTAATCCTAACCTCTTTAACTGGTGCAATATTATCAAGGATGACAGTGAACATTGTTTTGAATTTTTCCCAGGCATCATTTACGTCCGTGCAACTTGTTATCACTGACCAGTCACAATTGTGTAACATATTTACCAGTGTTTCTTTACTGTAGTTTCTAGTTGACCTAACTTTTATTGTTGTGTAGGCCTATCCGTTCCCTAGTGATTTTCCTGGTACAGTAAATGATGAAATGATCACTAAGACCTGTGGTAATGACCCCTGACTGACTAATGTTCTCAGGGCGGTTACAAAGTATATGGTCAATTAGGGTGGCTGAGAACTGTGTGATCTGGGTTGGTGTATAAATTAGTTGAGTATAACTATTTAAATCCAGAATTTGCTTATACCTTTTACATGGCCCGTTATTTTGCTGTTGAAAACAGATGTTGAAGTCTCCTAGTATTACTGTCTCCACATTGTTATCAAGCCTGGACAAGATTCTCGAAAAGTCCTCTAAGAACTGGTCATGGGTGGAAGGGCGGTAACTAGTTCCTACTAAGATGGGTTTGGGCATGGGAAGCAGCACTTCAAACCATAGAATCTCCAGTTTATTGTCATTTAAATCAGGTCTTGGATTATAGGCTAAATCGTTCCTTATGTAGGCACATACCCCACCACCTTTTCTATTCCTATCTAAGTGTTTTATATTGTAACCTTCTATTTTGACTTCGTCATCAGTCACCGTATCATCCAACCAGGATTCCGAGATGGATATAACTGCCGCTCTAGTTCTGTTAGCTAGAATCCTAATCTCTGCCAATTTTGGAAGAAGTGATCTTGCGTTGACATGAATAAAGTGAAGGCCTGTTTTCATAAAAACATCATAATCATCAATATATGGTAAGGGGTCATTAGCATTAAAAATAGGTAAATCAATGTCATCATTGCTAAAGGGTAACTGTGCCAAAGTGCATTTGTTACAAACAAAATGAAATCTGGCACCATAATCATAATTGAACACACATCCATTATGCACCAACCCCTGACATATGTCACATACGGTAAGTTTACTGTTCTTCTTTCGTACCTTAGTACAGTGTACACATATGTCTGGTGGTGTCTGAGATATTAAGAATGGTTCTATCTGTGCATTACATATAGAGTTAAGGTTATCATTCCTAGCTACTAGACCGTCATTATCACCATGACTTATCTGTCTGTTTTGCACCTGTACCATAGATTGAGGTCCTGGATTAGTATGGATATCACCACTTAATAGCGCCACTATAAAAGCTGTGCGCCACTGTTTTTGTTTGGATATATGATGTTGCCATACCTTGCAGCGATAGTGGCACTTACATTTCTGGTAGGATGGCCACTGTTGGGCTATCCACCATCCCATTCACCTTTTCCAGTCCCCCTGACTGATTTCCTTCTTCAGAGAAATGTAGTATCATGATAAACATAATTATGACATCCTGAACCCCTCTTACGCCAGCCATGGTCACTCTTACACCAGCCATGGTCACTCTTACACCAGCCATGGTCACTCTTACACCAGCCATGGTCACTCTTACGCCAGCCATGGTCACTCTTACGCCAGCCATGGTCACTCTTACGCCAGCCATGGTCACTCTTCACTTCACAACAAAAATTTACTTTATTTTCTTTCTTTTTTTTTTTTTTTAAAGAAACCACTGATCCTATCAGTCACCTAGCATTGGCCTAGTAGCTACTCTAGAAATCACCACTGATTACTAGTAAGTTTCCTGTTATTACATACCCCCATTACCCCTTACTTCAGAAATCCCCTTCACTCCTCACTTCACAGTCCGGCTTCATCTATCACACTTGGAGTTCATTTCCATCCATCACTGTTGACATCCAAAGTGTGAAACACCAGCAAGAGCCTTTTCTCGTGTTCCTGAACATAAATGACGAATTCTGCAAGCGTCAGATCATTGCTCTTGTTGATGTCAGCCCACTGGATCAGTAACTCAGCATAGCCAGGAACTTGAGGAACATTCAACTTTTCCAATCCTTCTGACAAGTCATTCACATCAATCCTTCTGTCACCATTACTATCTAACCGGTTAAATAACTCTCCTAGTCTCTCTTTCTCCTGACTGGGAGTCTCATACACATGGTGGGCTGGAAGGCACACCCTTGTTCTGCATGGTGTAGCCGCTGGGAGAACCACACACATTAAAATGTTGGAAGAGAAGGTGACTACGTCCTCCCCATACCACTGTTAACACTACATAGAAAGGTGGTAACTGAAGAGCAGACAAGAGCGAATGTACGAGAAGAGAAAAGGGACAGAGTAAACAGGGGCAACGAACAAATAAAGAACGTCTAATAACATCAGTGACTATCCTATATATGGAAGGATTGCGGAAGTCATGAGAGTGAACATAATAGCGAAGGCAATGAGCATCACGGTGACCAGTCAAGGACGGAATGTTCACCTCTCCATAGAGGCTCTCAACCGGTGAAGAACGAAAAGCACCGAGGCATAAATGTAATCCCAGGTGATGGATGGGATCAAGGCTAGAAAGAGTTCCAAGAGATCCCGCGGAATATATCTGATTGCTATAATCTAGTTTCTATAAAATTAGGGCTGAATGTAGTCGAAGGAGAGTTCTACAATCTGCCCCCTATGAAAGATGAGTGAGGGGTTTAAGGAGGTTCAGCCGGCTATGACAAGTCGCCTTCACAGAGGTAATGTGAGGTTTCCAGGATAACCGACAGTCAAACAGAGGGCCGAGAAACCTGGCAATATCACGTTCTGGGATACGCAAGTCATATAGGTACAATGGATTATCAGAGACGACAGGACGTCTAGTGAAAGTAATTTGGCGAGATTTAGTACTAGAAAATTTAAACCCATGAGTGGTGGCCCAATTAGAAACACGGGTGACTGCATGCTGGAGAGAAACTGCAATGAGGTGACAGTCAGCGCCTACACAAGCTATAGCAAAGTCATCAACATAGAGTGATGAACAAATATTAGATGCAAGAATAGATGCCAGATCATTTATAGCATGGAGAAAAAGTCTTTTGCTCAGAACACATCCCAGGAGGACACCTTTAGCTTGGACAAAGTCCGGGGAAAGCATATTATTAACCCAAAGTAACATCAAAAACAAAACATGAAGTTATTAGGGCTACTACTGCTTCTATCCACCCTGAGAACCACTTGCACCTCATGAAACATCTGATTGTTGGAAAAGTGCTCACTTCTTCTTAAGTAATCAGTTAATTTAGTAATTTTATACATTGACGGATCAAAATTAGGGAAAAGCTTAATAGAGATAACAATACAGGAGCATCCAGTGTCTTTAGGAATTATAAATTAGACACATATGCAACACTTGGCTTATATACTGTAGTTAGGTGAGGCGGGATCACTGATGAAACCACTGTGTTTCGAAACGTTTCTTCAATAAGATTCCCATATGTTGCATAAGTGTCTCAATCTACAACGTGCATAAGTGTTCACAATAAAGTGAACAGAATCCTTGGCTTCATTTCAAGAAGCATAAATAATAGGAGTCCTCAGGTTGTTCTTCAACTCCATATAGTCTTGGTTAGGCTTCATTTAGATTATGCTGCACAGTTCTGGTCACCGTATTACAGAATGTATATAAATTCACTGGAAAACGTAGAAAGGAGGATGACAAACTTGAGGATAGACTGAGGGCCCTGAATCTGCACTCTCTAGAAAGGCGTAGAATTAGGGATGATATGATTGAGGTGTATAAATGGAAAACAGGAATAAATAAAGAGAATGTAAATATCGTGCTAAAAGTATCCAGCCAAGACAGGACTCTCAGCAATCGTTTTAAGTTGGAAAAATTCAGATTCAGGAAGGATATAGGAAAGCACTGGTTTGGTAATAGAGTTGTGGATGAGTGGAACAAACTCCCGAGTACCGTCAGAGAAGCTAAAACGTTGTGTAGTTTTAAAAATAGGTTAGATAAATACATGAGTGGGTGTGAGTTGGATCTGACTAGCTTGTGCTACTAAGTCTGATGCCGTGTTACTTCCTTAAGTGAATGTGACCTGACCTGACTAGGTTGGGTCAGTAGCTTAAGTCGGTAGGTGAATTGGACCTACCTCGCATGGGCCAGTAGGCCTGCTACAGTGTTCATTCTTTCAAATGTTCTTATAAAACCCACTGTGTCGTGTGTTTGCAGGTACACAAGGGTAAGTGGTTGCAACCAGTGTTGGCAACATGATCAGTATAATATATAAACATTAATATTATGTAAGTAGGCAGATGAGTTTTTAAGCAGGGATGTGCACGGATGCAGTTGCATAAAGTGCCATACATGGCGGCACGTGTGTGGTCCTCCAGGATGGCCTGATGGAGGCAGATAGAGTGACTAGTTACCGGTGAGGTCCTAAACTCTACTAGGTGTAGGCATACAGGGTCACATGGCTGGTTCTAACCAGCCCAGCGGATTGCAGAGTTAAACTGTTAGTCGTGCTAAAGGATATTCACAAATTTGGGTTATAGGAAAATTACTGGAATGTTACGGAGTATTCACAAATAATGCAGACATAAGAATATTGGGACAGTATTTAG